>JAPMUY010001088.1:0-17160 GCA_026901105.3 Galaxias olidus
GTTGAGTGGTTTTGTAGTGTGTGTATCAGAGTGTGTAAGTGCTGTTGTAATTGGTATTGAGTGGTTTTGTAGTGTGTGTATATTGTATACTTGTGTATCGTAAAATAGAGTGTGTATATTATAGTTGGACTGAAGCCACAGAGACAACACCTGTTTTATTCAACAAGTTTAAATATGAAGTCCCTTTAAGTTATTATATTTTATTCATTGTTTTAAAAGCAGTTTTCATGCTCCAGTGACAGTACGTTTTTCTTTCCTGGTTTCTACTGATTGACAGTTGTTGTAGAAACAGCAGCATTTGACGTTTGGTTTATCAAGAGAAACCGTTTGGCCAATAAGAACATTCTTTAAGAAGGTGTGGTTTGATAGGCTGTCGGACACTCTCTCTCTCTCTCTCTCTCACACACACACACACACACACACACACACACACACACACGCACACACACACACACACACACAGAGAGAGAGAGAGAGAGAGAGAGAGATGCACACTCACATGGAGAGATACCAACACAGAGACAGTTAAAAACCCAAACTCATTCTCAAAGTCTCTACAGGTTATTTCATAACACACAACAAATATCAAAAAATGATTTACAGTAAATACACTATAAATTATATTACAGTCTAGTATATTTTCAACAGACCATTTTTAAATGTGAAAATCCTCATGTCTGCAGCCTCTGCTTAATTCCCTGTACTAATGATCAGATACAGTGATTTACCTACTGATCAATACATATCAGTCCTACCAACATGATCAATACTAACATCATTCTATAGAGTGATTTACCTACTGATCAATACATATCAGTCCCACCAACATGATCAATATTAACATCATTCTATAGAGTGATTTACCTACTGATCAATACATATCAGTCCAACCAACATGATCAATATTAACATCATTCTATAGAGTGATTTAACTACTGATCAATACATATCAGTCCCACCAACATGATCAATACTAACATCATTCTATAGAGTGATTTACCTACTGATCAATACATATCAGTCCTACTGTACCAATATGATCAACATTCCAGTCAGGACAACTTACGATAGGTTTAATGAAATTATTACATCCATTGAAGTATTTACCTACGTCAAGTGTCCTGCTCTGATTCTATCCCGAACATCATTCTATAGAGGATTTAATTCTGATCAATACATATCAATGCCAAGTGAACAACCATTGGTAGGGAGATGATATCTGCTGAATCCCCCATCAGACACTGAGCAACAGACCCTACATAGGTGGATGCTGGGGTGGAGGTGGGGAGCAGCAAGAACAGGAGCATAGTGTGGTGCAGCAGAGAGCAGAGGCATGGTGTGGTGCAGCAGATGGTGTGGTGCAGCAGAGAGCAGGAGCATGGTGTGGTGCAGCAGAGAGCAGGAGCATGGTGTGGTGCAGCAGAGAGCAGGAGCATGGTGTGGTGCAGCAGAGAGCAGGAGCATGGTGTGGTGCAGCAGAGAGCAGGAGCATGGTGTGGTGCAGCAGAGAGGAGAGGCATGGTGTGGTGCAGCAGCAAGAGCAGGAGCATAGTGTGGTGCAGCAGAGATCGTATTGAAGTTTTGTCTCTTGTGTTTTATTGGTTGTTTGTGTTTTAGGGTTCAAGTCCTGTGCCTTGTGTTTGAATGGTTGTGTTTTAGTCCTGTGTTTGTCCGGTTGTTGTTAAATGTGATTTGAGGCCTTACTGTGTTCTATTTCCAGAATAAAGTACTGCTCATCCACTGTGATCCCTGCATTTGTAAAGTACTGCTCATCCACTGTGATTCCTGTGTTTGTAAAGTACTGCTCATCCACTGTGATTCCTGTGTTTGTAAAGTACTGCTCATCCACTGTGATCCCTGCGTTTGTAAAGTACTGCTCATCCACTGTGATTCCTGCATTTGTAAAGTACTGCTCATCCACTGTGATCCCTGCATTTGTAAAGTACTGCTCATCCACTGTGATTCCTGCGTTTGTAAAGTAATGTTCATCCACTGTGATTCCTGCGTTTGTAAAGTACTGCTCATCCACTGTGATTCCTGCGTTTGTAAAGTACTGTTCATCCACTGTGATTCCTGCGTTTGTAAAGTACTGCTCATCCACTGTGATTCCTGCGTTTGTAAAGTACTGCTCATCTACTGTGATTCCTGCGTTTGTAAAGTACTGCTCATCCACTGTGATTCCTGCGTTTGTAAAGTACTGCTCATCTACTGTGATTCCTGCGTTTGTAAAGTACTGCTCATCCACTGTGATTCCTGCGTTTGTAAAGTACTGCTCGTCCACTGTGATTCCTGCGTTTGTAAAGTACTGCTCATCCACTGTGATTCCTGCGTTTGTAAAGTACTGCTCATCCACTGTGATTCCTGCGTTTTTAAAGTACTGCTCATCCACTGTGATTCTTGCGTTCGCGTCCCACTATGCTATGCCTACCGTGACACTTAACCAGCAGCTAAGCATTTGTGCGTTTGCATTGTGGGTTAGAAGTGTGTGTGTGTGTGTGTGTGTGTGTGTGTGTGTGTATGTGTGCTACCTTGCAGCAAGCGCTGACCACTGGAGGTGTAGGTGGTGTGTTTGTGTTACCTTGCAGCAGGCGCAGTGCGTTGGAGGTGTAGGTGTGTGTGTGTGTGTCTCATATATATCAATATGATATCACACACACACACACACACCACCTACACCTCCGGTGGTCAGCGCTTGCTGCAAGGTAGCACACACACACACACACACACACACACACACACACACACACACACACACACACACACACCTCCAACACTCAACACCTGCTGCAAGGAAACACAGGTGTGTGTGTGTGTGTGTCTGTGTGTATGTGTGTATGTGTGTCTGTGTGTCTGTGTGTGTTACCTTGCAGCAGGCGCTGAGTGTATATAAACCCTCCTACTCCACTCCACCTCCCAGTAACAGCATCCAGACAGACCCTCTCTACACAACACCTGAAGCCAGTAAGTGAATCTCTCTGGATGATCAGGATATGACTGGGCTGGTCCACATGTCACCTTCCTGTTCCCCTCAGACAGAGAGAGGTGGTTGTTTACTGTGTTTGGGTCCAGAGTGAGCTGACAGGAATCTGGGAGAAGAGCAGAGCAGAGACCAAATCAGAGAAATAAGGGGAGTCAGATATCTAGTCTGTCTTTGATGAATCTCTCCCTCTCCTACAGCTCTCTGCTTCTATCTCAGGGTTTGTGGAGAGGATCAGTGGAGAGAGACTGTTGGCTACTTCAGGATAAAGACACTCACATTGTACGAAGTCAGCTCTGGTCTGGGGCTCCGGTAGTGTTAAAACGTCCACTGAGTTCACTACACACAAACAGTATTCAAGACCCAACAAAAATATAAATTGTATTTGATATTAGTACAAACATTTATGAAACTGTACTGTAATTACATTTGGAGAATGTTACACACATTTGTTCACATTTGAATCTAACCCAATACCTAACCCCAGCCTACAATTGTAGTTTATAACCCACCTGTAGTAGAGAGAGGATGTCCTCTAGTTCTCTCTCAGCTTAGACACAGCCTCAGTCTTAAAGTATGGAGGAGGACGGACAGTGAAGCTAGGTGAATCTGAAGATACTCTGGGACTGGAGAGAGACACATAGCTCTGGAGAAAGAGAGAAAGGGAGAAAACAGATTCAATGGAGAATTCATCTTTTTCTTACACTATTCTCAGTGTTCTATGTGGAGGATGAGTGTGTTTACTTGGAGGAAGTGGATGTGATCCTCTGTGTGTGAGAGCTGCTCCAGCTCACAGCTCAGATATCTCCTGCTCCACAGGAGTCCTTCAGCCCGACTCACTGCTGCCCTCTGCTGGTCTCTGATCAGCTCCTTCACCTCAGAGCTCCTTCTCTCAATGGAGTGGATCAGCTCAGTAAAGATCCTCTCACTGTTTTTCTCTGTTGTCAGGGCAGAGCGCTAATAGGACACACACACACACACACACACACACACACACACACACACACACACACACACACACACACACACACACACACACACAGTAAAATAGAGAAAAAAGGTTGATGTGCTGCTTTACAAAAACACTGTGTATTCATGCATGTGTGTCTTTGTCAGCCTTCATGAGTGTGTGTATGTGTGTGTGTGTGTGTGTGTGTGTGTGTGTGTGTGTGTGTGTGTGTGTACTATGGCATTACTTACGTTACAATCCTCCACAGCCTGTTGGATCTCCTTCAGCTCCTTCTCTCTCTCCTGGATTCTCTGCTGGACTTTCTGCTGACTCTCACCCAGCTGACTCTGAGGAAAGACAACAGATGAGAATTCCAGTTCAATACTTTATTTATCAGAACAAAACACTTTGGGGTCTTTGGAAAAGGTCCCTGTCAATCAGACAGTGTGTGTCAGATAGGCTGTTAGGGTTTATTAAAGATAGTCTATTATTTATTGTTTCTCATCTTTTTCTATTATTATTTGCTGTCCTTTCAACAATAAGACAATTTAGTTGGCAAATTAATAAACAAAAAACGTTTTCATCTACATTACTTACTAACATTCCGTTTTGATTTACAAGTGTAGGAAATATGAATAAATAACATATAATAACAAACCCTTACTTTTAGTAAGTTGAATTTTAACATACCCTTACATTCAGAAAAACATTGAAGATTGTCAATTTGAACTTCAGAATCTGAATCACATGAAGGTTATTATTTTCTTTCTTACCTGTTTGTTACTCCTTTCTGCTGCAGCTGAAACTGTATCATGGCCTTTATGTTCCTCATAGAACACACAGGTAACAGATACACTGCTGATCAGTACGACAGAACATCTTCATCACTTCATCATGACGAGAGCAGATCTTCTCCTGCAGTTGTGTGGAGGCTTTGACCAGCTTGTGCTTCTTAAAGGCAGGAGATTCATAGTGAGGCTGGAGGTGAGTCTCACAGTAAGAGGCCAGACACACCAGACAGGACTTGAGGGCTTTCTGCTTTCTCCCAGTGCAGACATCACAGGCCACATCTCCAGGTCCAGCATAACAGAGAGCAGGAGGAGCAGCTTGGAGTCCTGTCTTCTTCAGCTTCTCCACACACTCAGCCAGCAGGGTGTTTTTCTTTAGAACAGGTCTTGAGTAAAAGTTTTCCTTACACAGAGGACAGCTGTAGATTCCCTTCTGCTCATCCTGATCCCAGTAGCCTTTAATGCAGCCCATACAGAAGTTGTGTCCACAGAGAATAGTCACTGGATCCTTCAGTAGATCCAGACAGATAGAACAGCTGATGGAGTCCATGTTGTCAGCCATGGTGGATCAGATACTCTTTATATCTAGAAGGACTAACACACACTGGATCAGACACTCCACTCTCACTACCAGAGATATATACAACTACTAGATATCCACTTCTACTAAAGAGAGTTAACTATTTTATATCTACTCGTGCTGCCAAACAAAGTCACCTGCTTTATTACTAGTAAGACTATTATTCAGTACCGTACACCGAGCAGCAGAGAGTAGTTTCTACCAGCTCTAGGTTTTGTTTTCCTGCAATTGGTAGGTGTGTTTATATCCTGGTTGTACTCTTCACCAGTAGGGGGAGTGCAGATGGGGAGAAGCCAGAGAGACAAAACCTGTTTCTTTAACCCATTCCACAGTTGCTGATGTTTAAAGATGAAATATTCCTTCCAAATTAGCAGGAGATGGTTCTGCTCAGATGTCTTGTTCTATGGTTAGACTGCACTGGTCTCTATCTGACACCTTATACAAGCTTTCCATGAGACTTCCATTTGTTTATGTGTGTAAATGTTTACATTTTTTGTACTGGTTGTGTGTGTATTCAACATTGCACTTAGTTGGTCTGTAGTTTAAGTGCTGTTGTAATTGGTATTAAGTGGTTTTGTAGTGTGTGTATCATAATGTGTAAGTGCTGTTGTAATTGGTATTGATAGTGTGTGTATATAGTGGTACTATGTATCATTGTGTAAGTGCTGTAATTGATCATAGTGTGTGTATCATAGTGTGTAAGTGCTGTTGTAACTGGTGTTAAGTGGTTTTGTAGTGTGTGTATCATAGTGTGTAAGTGCTGTTGTAATTGGTATTGAGTGGTTTTGTAGTGTGTGTATAGTGTGTACTCGTGTATCGTAAAATAGAGTGTGTATATTATAGTTGGACTGAAGCCACAGAGACAACACCTGTTTATTCAACAGAAGTTTAAATATGAAGTCCCTTGAAGTTATTATATTTTAATTATTGATTTTTAAAAATCAGTTTTCATGCTCCAGTGACAGTACGTTTTTCTTTCGTGGTTTCTACTGATTGACAGTTGTTGTAGAAACAGCAGCATTTGATATTTGGTTTATCATGAGAAACTGTTGGGCCAATCAGAACATTCTTTAACAAGGTGTGGTTTGATAGGCTGTCAGACACTCTCTCTCACACACACACACACACACACACACACACACACACACACACACACACACACACACACACACACACACACACACACACACACACACACAGAGAGAGAGAGAGAGAGAGAGAGAGAGAGAGAGAGAGAGAGAGAGAGAGAGAGAGAGAGAGAGAGAGAGAGAGAGATGCACACTCACATGGAGAGAGACACCAACACAGAGACAGTTAAAAACCCAAACTCATTCTCAAAGTCTCTACAGGTTATTTCTATTTCATAACACACAACACATATCAAAAAATTATTTACAGTAAATACATTATAAATTATATTACATTCTAGTTTATTTTCAACAGACCATTTTTAAATTTGAAAATCCTCATGTCTGCAGCCTCTGCTTCATTCCCTGTACTAATGATCAGATACAGTGATTTACCTACTGATCAATACATATCAGTCCCACCAACATGATCAATATTAACATCATTCTATAGAGTGATTAATCTACTGATCAATACATATCAGTTCTACCAACATGATCAATATTAACATCATTCTATAGATTCAGATTCAGATTCAGATTCAACTTTATTGTCATTGCGCATGTCACAAGTACAAAGCAACGAAATACAGATTGCATCTCAACCAGAAGTGCTTTTAGCAGTGTTTAAATAACATAATTTACAAAGTGCAGTATGAAATGATATAAAAAAAGATATACATATGTGCAGTGTCTATATCTATGTCTATGAACAGGCTATGATAACAGTATAAATAAATTACGATATGAGTAGTGTACAGTAGTGGGTGATTTACATTATCTACAGAATGTTAAGTATACAGTATGTACAGTGCAGTACAGTGCAATGGATGATTTACATAATCTACAGAATATATAGTATACTGTATGTACAGTAGTGCAGGGAAAATGATTTACATTATAAACAGCATATCTACAGTAGTGCAATGATACTTGTTAGAGTCCTGGTGCTCAGATCCGTGTGTATATGTGTTAGGGGTGGGGTGGGGCATGGGGGGCAGAGTTCAGCAGGGAGACAGCTGTGGGGAAGAAGCTGTTCCTGAACCTAGTGGTCTTGGTCCGTAGGCTCCTGTAGCGCTTCCCAGAGGGCAGGAGGGCAAACAGTCCATGTGCTGGGTGGCAGGAGTCTTTTCTAATGTTTATGGCCCTTAAGACAACTGCTTCCTGTGTGTCCTTTATAGCAGACAAGTGGGGCTCACACACGATGAGAGTTTTCACCACCCTCTGCAACGCCTTCTGGTCCGCGAGAGAGAGTTCCCATACCAAACTGTAATACAGTTGGTTAGGATGCTCTCGATGGTGCAGCGGTAGAAGTTCACCAGGATGTCTGAAGAGAGGTGGTTTTTCCTCAGGCTCCTCAGGATAAAGAGCCGTTGGTGAGCCTTCTTGACCAGGTTGGAGCAGTTGGTTGTCCAGGTGAGGTTTTGTGAGATGTGGATCCCCAGGAATCTGAAGCTGTTCACACACTCCACTGCCGCACCATTGATGTGGATGGGTGGATGAGTGTCAGCATTCCAGAGAGAAGTCCACTATGAGCTCCTTGGTCTTCTTGGTGTTGAGCAGGAGGTTGTTGTCGCCGCACCACGCAGCCAGGCGATCCACCTCCTCCCTATAGGCCGACTCATCGTGTTCTTGATGAGGCCAATTACTGTGGTGTCATCTGCAAACTTGACAATGGTGTTGGAATTATGTCCAGGTCTGCAGTCGTGAGTGAATAGGGAGTAGAGGAACGGACTCATCACACAGCCTTGTGGTACACCCGTGTTTAGCATGAGAGTGGAGGAGCAGTGATGGTCTAATTTAACATGCTGGGGCCTGTTGGTCAGGAAGTCCAATAACCAGTTCCCGATGGAAGCTCCAATGCCCAGGTCTTTGAGCTTGGTGATCAACTTAGAGGGGATGACAGTATTAAATGCTGAACTAAAGTCTATGAATAGCATTCTGGCGTATGTGTCCCTATAGTCCAAGAGTGATTAAACTACTGATCAATACATAACAAGTCCTACCAACATGATCAATATTAACATCATTCTATAGAGTGATTTACCTACTGATCAATACATATCAGTCCTACTAACATGATCAGCATAGAACTCTTGTGTTTGATTGGTTGTTTGTGTTTTAGGTTTGTATTTAAGTCCTGTCTCTTGTGTTTGATTGGTTGTTTGTGTTTCAGGTTTGGTAGAATGTAGCAGTGATTCTCTATAAGTTTATGTTTCCTCATAAGAGGTGTGTGTTTATGATAAGTATCATCTTGTTGTTCCTGTAGGACCGGCTAAACTGCAGGCTGGAGGAATGAGTTGGACTGAAGCCACAGAGACAACACCTGTTTATTCAATAGAAGTGTTAATATAAAGGCCCTTTAAGTTATTACATTTAATTATTTACTTTAATAATAAATGTAATAATTATGAACAAATTAATGAAAAGTAATTTTATTCGTTTTTTAATTGCAAAATCTGTTAATATCTAGCCTTGATTTCTATATATATCATACAATGTAATCCGCTAGATCTCTAGATGTTTGGATCAAATAAGAGTCATTGGAGATTTACTCTGATCAGGTTTCTATGATAGGTACAGAGCAGGAGCATGGTGTGGTGCAGCAGTGAGTGAATGGAGATTTACTCTGATCAGGTTTCTATGATAGGTACAGAGCAGGAGCATGGTGTGGTGCAGCAGTGAGTGAATGGAGATTTACTCAGATCAGGTTTCTATGATAGGTACAGAGCAGGAGCATGGTGTGGTGCAGCAGTGAGTGAATGGAGATTTACTCAGATCAGGTTTCTATCCTGGGAGACTGTAGCTGGACAGACTGAATGAAGAGCTAATCAATCAAATCAAAACCAGATGAAGACATGGAGGGATGTTTACACCTGATCACTGTGTTTCCCACAGGAAGTGATGTCGTCTGGGGGTGGGGTGAACACACCTCTTTTCCACAACAGCCTCTACTCAGGAGTCTAGACAGCCTGCTACACAGTGACAGACAGAGGGTTCATCCTATCAGGAGTCTAGACAGCCTGCTACACAGTGACAGACAGAGGGTTCATCCTATCAGGAGTCTAGACAGCCTGCTACACAGTGACAGACAGAGGGTTCATCCTATCAGGAGTCTAGACAGCCTGCTACACAGTGACAGACAGAGGGTTCATCCTATCAGGAGTCTAGACAGCCTGCTACATACTGTGGGGGTCTATATGGAGACACTGTGGGGGTCTATGTGGAGACACTGTGGGGGTCTATGTGGAGACACTGTGGGGGTCTATGTGGAGACACTGTGGGGGTCTATGTGGAGACACTGTGGGGTCTCTGTGGAGACACTGTGGGGGTCTATGTGGAGACACTGTGGGGGTCTATGTGGAGACACTGTGGGGGTCTATGTGGAGACACTGTGGGGGTCTATATGGAGACACTGTGGGGGTCTATGTGTAGACACTGTGGGGGTCTATGTGTAGACACTGTGGGGGTCTATGTATGGAGACACTGTGGGGGTCTATGTGGAGACACTGAGGACATTTATGATGTCATGTGGGGGTACATGTTGATGACACAACACAACACACACATGTGGACACACACACACACACACACACAGATGGAGACACACACACACACACACACACACACACACAGGGATACATGTTGATGTACACAACACACACACACACACACACACACACACACACACAGATCAACATACACACACACACACACACACACACAGATCAACATACACCTACACAACACACACACACACACACGAGAGAGAGAGAGAGAGAGAGAGAGAGAGAGAGAGAGAGAGAGAGAGAGAGAGAGAGAGAGAGAGAGAGGCAGAGAGAGAGAGAGAGGAGAGAGAGAGAGAGCTCCAGAGAGAACAGAGGAGAGAGAGAGAGAGGAGAGAGAGAGAACATCATCTCCATGTCTGACTGAGACACAGAGAGAGAGGAGAGAGAGAGAGAGAGAGAGAGTGAGACAGAGAGAGAGATGTCTGACTGAGAGAGAGAGAGGAGAGAGAGGAGAGAGTGAGAGAGAGAGAGGAGAGAGAGGAGAGAGAGAGAGAGAGAGAGGAGAGAGAAGAGAGAGAGAGAGAGAGAGAGAAGAGAGAGAGAGAGAGAGAGAGAGAGAGAGACTTCCCAAAAGAGGGACATCATCTCCTCAATCTTTACCTCACTGTTCTTCAATCTGTCCAGTTCAATATCGCTCAAACAATTCAAATAACATTTATTTATATTGCACAAATCACGCCCAAAGGCAATTTAATGTGCTTTACACAAGGGAACCAGAAACATACAAGGCAGAAACAAAAGACCAATAAACACATAAAAACTATTGTAATGAGACATAAAATAGCTAGAAAGGAACAAATACAGCCAAATACAATGAATATTGTCGTAGATCCGATCTTTATACACTCACGAACGTAAATAGAAACACATTAAGACACGGACATGGAAATGGTTGAGGTTAAATATTATATTGTTGTACAACAAACACAATTTTGAGAATACACTACCTTGCTCTTAAGCAGTCAAACGTGTAAGATCAGATAATACAATTCGATACAAGTATTTGACCAAAATAGGACCTCTGCAAAGGAACAAGTGCGTTTGCAAAGGGATCAAACTCACACAACGTGTAAGACGCTGTCCGAAGGAGAATGACAATGTATCTCTAAAATGTGCTTCCTTAAATACTATTCAAAGGTGTTACAAACAGGATAGTCACACTGGGGCTACCTTATTTGCAGATGTCCTGAACATAGTACCTTATTTGCAAGTGTCCTGTCTGGGTACAGGAGAACATATCAAAGTCTGAGGAACGCAGCCTAGAGGTTGGAACAGTAGGCCCATTCCCATAAAAGGGTTGAAACTTATAATATATACAACAGATTACATTAACAAGATCATCATTGATTGAATCTGGATTTACAGTCAGATCTTCTGGTAGTTGGTTCCAGCTGTTTGTTGCATGGTAGCTCATTACAACCGGCTCAAGTGACCAAAACAAAAGGGAGACACACCATGAGGGAACGTTTAACAAAAGTAACTTTATTAACCTAAAATTAAACAAATACTAACTAACTGAATGATGGGTGTGTGTGTCAGTAACATCAGAAGTATGTGTACATGCTAAATGATGGGTGTGTGTGTCAGTAATCATCATAAATGATGGGTGTGTGTGTGTGTGTGTGTGTGTGTACTTAATGAAGGGTGTGTGTGTGGGTGTGGTGTGTGTGTGTGTGCTTATGATGGTGTGTGAGTGTGTGTGTGTGAGTGTAAGGATTAAAGTAATCAGGGCACCCACAGGATGAGAAACCCAACCCATGACCCCAGATGATACCAGGGGTCATCACAACAAAATGCTGCTTTTTAGTTAGGAGCCCTGTTCCAGATGACCTGAGGGATCTATAAGGTTCATACTGTATAGCAGGTCAGTAATGTATTCAGGACCCACATACTTTAGTGACTTGTAGGTGAACAACAGTGTTCTAAAATCAATGTTCTAATCATTTCAAACAAGTTTGTTGAAAGATAAAAATCTGAATTCCAGGGTATTGTCTACAGGCCAAATCACTGAAAGAATGATTCAGGACAAACACTTGTGTGTTAACACAGTACAGTACAGACTACTGGAGCAGAGGAGAGTCTGTCTGGGGAGGAGACAATGGACACTGGGGGGCGCTCTACTCCAGATCACACAGCTTTACACTGGACACATAACAAACCCAAAACACTGGACCGTGCGTAAAACCCAACCCAGGATAGAGGGTCTGAGTGAAGGTGGTGTGGACTCTGTGGAGGAGGGTCATGGTGTCAGAGACGCTGTAGAAGGACAGAGTACCTGCCCTGTGATCCAGGTACACTCCTACTCTGGAGGACTGAGGGCCTGATACTGTAGTAACAACATCATTGTGTCTGAACTTATAACCATCACTATAACAGCGTAACCTCCAGGACTTGTTATTACCTCCAAACAGAGAGTCTCTACCTGACCCTCTGCTGATGTCTTTATAGGAGACTGCTATATAAACCCTCCCACTCCACTCCACCTCCCAGTAACAGCGTCCAGACAGACCCTCTCTACACAACACCTGATACCAGTGAGTGAATCTCTCTGGATGATCAGGATATGACTGAGCTGGTCCACCTGTCACCTTCCTGTTCCCCTCAGACAGAGAGAGGAGTTTGTTTGCTGTGTTTGGGTCCAGAGTGAGCTGACAGGAATCTGGGAGAAGAGCAGAGCAGAGACCAAATCAGAGAAATAAGAGGAGTCAGATATCTAGTCTGTCTTTGATGAATCTCTCCCTCTCCTACAGCTCTCTGCTTCTATCTCAGGGTTTGTGGAGAGGATCAGTGGAGAGAGACTGTTGGCTACTTCAGGATAAAGACACTCACATTGTAAGAAGTCAGCTCTGGTCTGGGGCTCCAAAAGATCCACTTCCTTTACTAAAGGACAAACAGACACATTCACAGAGAGAGATGTTTTTATTATAATGAGTGAAATGTATTGAACATTATATTGTCTAACGTTGGATATGGCACAGACATTTGACCCACCTGTAGTAGAGATGTTCTTCAATTCCCCTTCAGGATGTCCTCTAGTTTCTCTCTCAGCTTAGACACAGCCTCAGTGTTAAAGTATGGAGGAGGACGGACAGTGAAGCTGGGTGAGTCTGAAGATACACTGGGACTGGAGAGAGACACATAACTCTGGAGAGAGAGAGAAAGGGAGAAAACTGATACAATGGAGAATTCATCTTTTTCTTATTTTCACTATTCTCGGTGTTCTATGTGAAGGATGAGTGTGTTTACCTGAAGGAAGTGGATTTGATCCTCTGTGTGTGAGAGCTGCTCCAGCTCAGCGTCTCTCCTCCTCAGCTCAGCTATCTCCTGCTCCAGTCTCTCCAGGAGTCCTTCAGCTCGACTCACTGCTGCCCTCTGCTGGTCTCTGATCAGCTCCTTCACCTCAGAGCTCCTTCTCTCAATGGAGTGGATCAGCTCAGTAAAAATTCTCTCACTGTCCTCCACTGCTGTCTGGGCAGAGCGCTAATAGGACAATCACACACACACACATACACACACACACACACACACACACACACACACACAGTAACATAGAGAAAAAAGGTTGATGTGCTGCTTTACAAAAACACTGTGTATTCATGCATGTGTGTCTTTGTCTGCCTTCAGTGTGTGTGTGTGTGTGTGTGTGTGTGTGTGTGTGTGTGTGTGTGTGTGTGTGTGTGTGTGTGTGTGTGTGTGTGTGTGTGTGTGTGTGTGTGTGTGTGTGTGTGTGTGTGTGTGTGTGTGTGTGTGTGTGTGTGTGTGTGTGTACTATGGCATTACTTACATTACAATCCTCCACAGCCTGTTGGATCTCCTTCAGCTCCTTCTCTCTCTCCTGGATTCTCTGCTGGACTTTCTGCTGACTCTCACCCAGCTGACTCTGAGGAAAGACAACAGATGAGAATTCCAGTTCAATACTTTATTTATCAGAACAAAACACTTTGGGGTCTTTGGAAAAGGTCCCTGTCAATCAGACAGTGTGTGTCAGATAGGCTGTTAGGGTTTATTAAAGATAGTCTATTCTTTATTGTTTCTCATCTTTTTCTATTATTACTTGCTGTCCTTTCACCAATAAGTCAATTTAGTTGGCATATTAATTTAAGACAAACGTTTTCATCTACATTACTTTCTAACATTCAGTTTTGATTTATAAGTGTAGAAAATATAAATGTATTACATTTAGTAAGTTAACATACCCTTACATTCAGTGGATTGTCAATTTGAACTTCAGTCTGTCACCTTACCTCTTTGTTAGTCCTTTCTGCTGCAGCTGAGACTGTATCATGGCCTTTATGTTCCTCCATAGAACACAGGTAACAGATACACTGCTGATCAGTACGACAGAACATCTTCATCACTTCATCATGACGAGAGCAGATCTTCTCCTGCAGTTGTGTGGAGGCTTTGACCAGCTTGTGCTTCTTAAAGGCAGGAGATTCATAGTGAGGCTGGAGGTGAGTCTCACAGTAAGAGGCCAGACACACCAGACAGGACTTGAGGGCTTTCTGCTTTCTCCCAGTGCAGAAATCACAGGCCACATCTCCAGGTCCAGCATAACAGAGAGCAGGAGGAGCAGCTTGGAGTCCTGTCTTCTTCAGCTTCTCCACACACTCAGCCAGCAGGGTGTTTTTCTTTAGAACAGGTCTTGAGTAAAAGTCTGTCTTACACAGAGGACAGCTGTAGATTCCCTTCTGCTCATCCTGATCCCAGACGCCTCTTATACAGCCCATACAGTAGCTGTGTCCACAGGGAATAGCCACTGGATCCTTCAATATATCCAGACAGATAGAACAGCTGATGGAGTCCATGTTGTCAGCCATGGTGGATCAGATACTCTTTATATCTAGGAGGACTAACACACACTGGATCAGACACTCCACTACTACTACCAGAGATAGACAACACTGTTACATATCCACTACTACTACCAGAGATACACAACTGATATATCCACTCTACTACCAGAGATACACAACTGTAGTTACAGAGATACTATAACTCCTACAGAGATACACAACTGTTTATATCTCCTACTACCAGAGATACACAACTGTTATATATCCACTCCTACTACCAGAGATACACACCTGTTATATATCCACTACTAAACCAGAGAAAGACAACTGTTATATATACTATATGCTACAAGAGATACACAAGAGAGTTACACTGTTATATATGTCTACTACCAGAGATACACACCAATATCCACTCTACTACCAAGTCACAACTGCATATTACTCCTACTACTAGAGAAAGACAACCACTAAATACTATTATTCAGTACCGTACACCGAGCAGCAGAGAGTAGTTTCTACCAGCTCTAGGTTTTGTTTTCCTGGAATTGGTAGGTGTGTTTATTTCCTGGTTGTACTCTTTACCAGTAGGGGGAGTGCAGATGGAGAGAAGCCAGAGAGACAAAACCTGTTTCTTTAACCCATTCCACAGTTGCTGATGTTTAAAGATGAAACATTCCTTCCAAATTAGCAGAGATGGTTCTGCTCAGATGTCTTGTTCTATGGTTAGACTACACTGGTCTCTATTTCACACCTTATACAAGCTTTCCATGAGACTTCCATTTGTTTATGTGTGCATATGTTTACATTTTTTGTACTGGTTGTGTGTGTATTCAACATTGCACTTAGTTGGTCACACACTGTTGTAATTGGTATTGAGTGAGAGTGTGTGTATCATAGTGTGAGAGAGTTGTAATTGGTATTAAGTGGTTTTGTAGTGTGTGTATCATAATGTGTAAGTGCTGTTGTAATTGGTATTGAGTGGTTTTGTAGTGTATGTATCAGAGTGTGTAAGTGCTGTTGTAATTGGTATTAAGTGGTTTTGTAGTGTGTGTATCATAATGTGTAAGTGCTGTTGTAATTGGTATTAAGTGGTTTTGTAGTGTGTGTAGATTGTATACTCGTGTATCGTAAAATAGAGTGTGTATATTATAGTTGGACTGAAGCCACAGAGACAACACCTGTTTATTCAACAGAAGTCTAAATATGAAATCCCTTTAAGTTATTATATTTTAATTATTCATTTTAAAAAGCAGTTTTCATGCTCCAGTGACAGTTCGTTTTTCTTTCCTGGTTTCTACTGATTGACAGTTGTTGTAGAAACAGCAGCATTTGATGTTTGGTTTATCATGAGAAACTGTTGGGCCAATCAGAACATTCTTTAAGAAGGTGTGGTTTGATAGGCTGTCAGACACTCTCTCACACACACACACACACACACACACACACACACACACACACACACACACACACACACACACACACACACACACACACACACACACACACACACACACACAGACACAGAGAGAGAGAGAGAGAGAGAGAGAGAGAGAGAGAGAGAGAGAGAGAGAGAGAGAGAGAGAGAGAGAGAGAGAGAGAGAGACACACTCACATGGAGAGAGATACCAACACAGAGACAATAAAAACCAAAACTCATTCTCAAAGTCTCCACAGGTTATTTCTATTTCATAACACACAACAAACATCAAAAAATTATATACAATAAATGCACTATAAATTATATTACAGTCTAGTTTATTTTCAACAGACCATTTTTAAAATGAAAATCCTCTTGTCTGCAGCCTCTGCTTAATTCCTGTCTAATGATCAGAGTGATTTACCTACTGATCAATACATATCAGTCCTACTAACATGATCAATATTAACATCATTCTATAGAGTGATTTACCTACTGATCAATACATATCAGTCCTACCAACATGATCAATACTAACATCATTCTATAGAGTGATTTACCTACTGATCAATACATATCAGTCCTACTAACATGATCAATATTAACATCATTCTATAGAGTGATTTACCTACTGATCAATACATATCAGTCCTACTGTACCAACATGATCAATATTAACATCATTCTATAGAGTGATTTAACTACTGATCAATACATATCAGTCCTACTAACATGATCAATATTAACATCATTCTATAGAGTGATTTACCTACTGATCAATACATATCAGTCCTACTAACATGATCAATATTAACATCATTCTATAGAGTGATTTACCTACTGATCAATACATATCAGTCCTACCAACATGATCAACACTAACATCATTCTATGGAGTGATTTACCTACTGATCAATACATATCAGTCCTACTAACATGATCAATATTAACATC
>JAPMUY010001089.1:0-17346 GCA_026901105.3 Galaxias olidus
ACAATAAGTATCTATAAGGGGGCAAATACTTTTGCACAGCACTGTATGTGTTATATAGAAATTATAGCCTAAAGGCAATTCGTTATTCATTCATTCATTCATTCATTCATTCATTCATTCATTTATTTAGTTAGTTAGTTAGCCTACTACGATTTGCTCAAAAGTAGTTTTATTCAGGCTGCATGTGACTTGGCAATGTTATGAAAAGCACTCGTATCGGGGAGTACTCAAGAGTAAGTATCGGTACTGGTATCGGTCACCAGAAAATGGTATCGGTGCGTGTCTAGTAATTACTGTGCTCTATCACTTTCTCACACACACACACACACTTTTAATTGCTGACACTGCGTACATTTTATTTCACAGTTTTCTTATCTATGGAAGGCCCAACTGCTGTGTTTTTGTGTTGTTCACCATGCTAACCCATCGTTTACTTCCTCCTTTGCCCCTCCCCATGACAGGGCCCCCCTCCCCAGGGCAGCATGGTGATGCACATGCGCCCCCCCACCACCGGCCCCTTCCCCACCCCCATCCAGAGACCCGTCATGCAGGTCAACAAGACAGTCATCATCCGCTCCCCCCCTTATCCCAACCCCGGGCGCGAGCCTCCCCACTCCACCCCCACCTCGGCCCCCGAGCCCCAAATCAAAGGGCCGGAGGATGGCATGAAGGTGAGCCACCCACTGTAAATATAGGTAATTTGATTTTTTATATTTTCCTTTTTTGTTTTTCATTTGAGTCACTTGTTAAGTCATGCTTGAAATGTATATTGCTTTGTGTATCTGTATTAGGAGTATTTATGTATGCAGTGTTATAGTTGTGTCTCAAAACTTTTAAGTAATTGGGTGTGGTGCAAGGTCGTAGTTTCAAATGTTGCTTACTAACATTTTCTGAATAGAGTCATAGTTTAATTTTCACTTGATTAACACAGCTGTTCATTATCTAACAATGATTTTGTTTTTATTGTTTATAATTGCATTATTCTACTTGGTGCTAGTATTAAAAATTAGGAGAATGATTCTCTAACTAATTGTCCCAGATTTACGTAAGTAATTTATCTTAGTTTTTAGTGATTTAAAAAATATATACAATTTTTTTTTACCGAGGTCGTCTAAATAGTGATGTTAACCCTCTCAAATACCATATTGTCTACTGGTGTTTTGTGCCATGTTTTTGGCAAACCTTTGTCATTACGTGTCTAACCCTGTGTGTCTGCTTTGTGTTCCAGAGTAAAGCCCTGCGAGAGGTTCGCCAAGCAGTGGGTGAGGGCAAGGTGCTTCCACCAGGAGGCATGACCAGCAAACTCCAGGAGCCCCTCCCCACCGGGCCCAGTGGGCAGGGCAAACCAGCGCGCACCGGCGCCATCAAACCCCAGGCTATCAAAGTGGAGGAGGGCAAGGCATAGCAGCAACGGACCTTAAACCTCCTCTCATCCTCCACCCAGCCTCCTCCCAGCCATGCAGCCTGCCACCAGTATAACCCCCCCAACTGGTCCATCTTTGAGCCTTGAGCGACCCTTTTTACCCTGGATGAGGGGACCCGCCCAAGGGCAAGTTGGCAGGCAGGCACGCACTGTAACACACCTCAAACTGTTCAGAACCGGACACTTATTATGATTACACACCACGTATAGAGATATATAAATATATATATAAATATATACATATATACATAGACACCATAGTTTGGGACACTCTTCTAAGCAGAACTCTTCAAGGTCCTCTTATTTATTAACGTTAATGTCCATTTTGAGAGAAGAATAATGGTCATTGGGAGGGGAAAAAAGAGAAACAGAAAAAAAAAGAAGTTTCTGTTTCACTTTCCTTTAGCATGGGGGAACTGGAAAGCGGCCAGTTCCTGCAGATAGTTTGTTCTCCAACACTTTTGCCAAACTATGCTTACTCCCTTTTTGGACTGTTGCCCTTAAAACAAGACAGACATTAAAAACATGTCACCACGACAAAGTGAAATCTGTAAAGATACAAAAAAACGAAACAAAAAGAACAACTCAAGAAGAGGTGCACCTTTTTTTTTGTCATTTTCTTCTCTTGATAGTTTTGCTGGTAATCGTGAAGTTTTAACTTTTTGTTTTTAATAATCATCGCCTATTGCTCAATTATTAAAGGACTCTTTTTATTCAATAAAAAAATCCTTCAAACTCTAAACTGAGGACATCATTGTGTGTATACATGGAAAATATGATGCCTTTTGTTGCTGTCACAACTTCTCAAAGTACTTACCACAACACTTCTGAACTGTGGCAGACCTGCTTGGATCATTAGGAGATGTATGTCATTAAAAGAAAACAGCGTTATTTTTGTTTTCTTTCTGGTTCATGCTCTTTCTCCATGTGTTTTGGTAAACCGATAGCGCTATCTTTAGAAAATCATGTTGCCTAATCTGAAGCTTCACTGGCGTTGATGCAGTGTGTGTGCATGTGACGTGCTGAACGTGTGTACTGTACTCCGCAGCTCTCCTAGCTGGGACGACGTTTCAAAATACTGTAGTCAGTGGACATTTGCTGCTGCAGTGTGTGTGGTTTTGATCAACCTAAGCTGGCTAAATTCGAGCTTGTTCTGTAGTGATGTTTAGGAGGGAGTGGGCTTCATTCACCATTATTGTAAGAACACCCCACCCCCTGGCTTGAGTTTGGTTGTAATTAGTTTATAATGTCTGTCAGGTGAACATGTAAATGTGATTTTTGTAATATCCCTGGCCTAGTGTTTTTGTGTTGGGTTTTTCCCAGGACTTTCCAAGGATCTTTCCCTGTTTTTCCATTTAAAAACAGCTAAATTGAAATGTGTGGGTTAGTGAAGAAACAAGTAGGCTCACCTACAAGAGAATGTTTATCATTAAGTTGACGCTAGCAATAAACACAACCTAACTATAATTACCACCAGGGTCCAAATATATTATTGTTTTTGTTTAAATTTGATAATATTGATACGGTTTGCAATGCTTGATGAATTGACACCTTTCCTTAGGCTTTTCCATGTGAGCTACAAACTACTATTAAAGCGTTTTTGTTTTATTTGAAAATGTAAAAAATTGTTGGCATCATCAGTGATTATTGTTTATATTCGATAGACACTTATTTTGAAACTCACTTTGCCAATGTCATAACTGGTTATAAATGTAATTGCTTAAATAATGCCCCACACCACTACACAAGTTCTGATTTCATCTTCATTAGCAGTGTTACACTGAGAAATTAACATGTATTCTTTTCAAACTTTTGTCAGTGGGAGAGGCTAGAACATGCTTGGTTTAGATATTGTATCACTAATAAAAATTATTAATGTTTCAAAGGTCACTATGATGTACTCACATGGTGAACTGATTTCACAATGGATTGGCTGTTTCTTCGTGCTTTTTCTGTTCAGCAGAGAATTCAGTCATTTTTGAACTGATAGGAGATTGTACCATTAAATGGACTGCACAGACCTGAAAAACTGAATATATTTTCCAGGTTAACTTCACTTATCACTGTGCGCATACAAACACCAATGTACTCTCCTGAAGCTTTTTCCTTTCTATCGGTTAAGATGGATTTTAAGTTTTTGGGTCATATGGTTCAGTACTTTGGGGCTTGTCTAAATAGTCCATATTTAGTCAACCTGTTTATCATTTCAGAAGTGGTCATTATTGGCCCTCATTGTTCAATAGAGATTATTTAGAAAAAAATAAAGCGCTTGTGCTTTTTCAAGAAACATTTAATTGTCTATGAATTATTGCTTTATTAGAATATGGGCGTATTTACGCCCTATTTTTTCTCTTCAGTTAGAATAGTCAAAGCAACGTAAGACAGTAGAAGAATGTTACAATTCTATAACATGTTTGAAATCATAAAAAAAGTAAAAAATTATAATTGGGACAAGCAGTTGGAGCACAAGTTAAAACCTGACGTCAGAAGGAGTATCAAATTCCTAACATTTCTTTCCAGACAAAGGACTTGCCTACAAGAGAAAAAAGATCGCCCTGTAGTCAGGAAGGAAGAAAGAAAGAACATTAACACAGTCGGTGTCCTAAACCGGGTAAGTCGTTAAACTCAGAAAGCGTTTTAGTTACAGAATTATAGAAACCTTCTCTGAAATGGTCGTACGACTGTTCTTTATATATATATATATATTTTTTTTTTTTTGCAAAACACGACGCTCGCTCAACACTGCAGAAACTTCAGGACAGTCACGTTTAAAAAATGTTACATTTTGGCCTGCTCTCCATATTCTTTGATCCAAACAATATACAACTACATACTACTTATTTGCTGTAAATATTGATATGAGCTCTCAGCTTGGTGTTTAGCACTGCTGAATGTCAACGATAGACCCGCTTAACGTATTTTTTATTATTATTTACTACTTGTAAAAAACCCGTAGGGCCTACGGATGTGTTGGGACATTTTAATAAAAACATTCTGATAACAGTAGCATATGTAGCAAAGTACAAAGCAAAGCTAAAATTGCCCACACAACGCTCAGCTTGTTGGTTTTGATTTGTCGACGCAAGCAGGATGTCTCTAAAGGGTGCCCGGCCAGATGAGGGTCTGATGCTGATGCAGGAGCTTGATGACAGGCTGAAGGAGCAGATTGACAAACTGGAACATGTCCGCCTGTCTGCCACCGAACTCAAGGACAGCCTGTCAGGGGTTTGTTACTTCGTTCCCAAATCCATGCGACCAAATTGTAGCACAAAGCCTGCAGAGACTGGCTGTGCAAGTCTAGTTATTCATGACTTTCATTTATTTTTTCTTCATATTCATTTATTTTTTCATTTATATATATATATATATTGTGTGTGTGTGTGTGTGCGCGCGCGCCTTGGCTAGTTTAGTCATCACACCCAACTTTGAATATATTGGAAAAACCCATGTCAGGTAGAATGTATTTTTACTATCTGATTGTTGAGCATTATGTGCTTGGTAAGTAATCCTCCGCTTGGTGAGCTCTAGAAACTCTTATTTTGTTCCACAGCGTAAAAAGTTTAAGATAGATATACTGTATACCCACAGTTTTACAGTTGGCCAAATGTCTCCTGTAAAAGCTATAAAGATTTACTTCCTGTTTTTTTTTATACATTTAGAGCAACACAGATTTGAACCGCTCTATTGCTGACCATCTGGATTGGCTGAGTCAGCTGTCTGAGAGAGTGGAGACCCTTCAGATGAACACCAATGTCTTTGTTCAGGTAAGAGCCTTTAGTCCTGTTGTGGAAATATAGAACAAATCAATTTGAACAGATACAAAGTATATTGAACCCTAAATCTATGAGTTTAAAAACAGATTGTTTAATATACTTAACTTAAATGCAAACTACACATTTTCTGTTTGACAAGGCTGTCCTTTCAAACAAATTTCATTCTAAAAGCAAGAGACGGGTATTTTGTCTTTGTTAAAACAGCATAATATTCTGTAAAAGCATAAAATATCATAAGTCATAGAACTCACCCTTACATTGTACCTGCTAAAAACTAATTCTGAGTGAGAATTCATGATTACACCATTTTAGACAAACATTTTGTGAGAGCAAGATACTGCTGTCAGGTTATCAGATACTGCTGTCAGGTTGGCTGAGGTACAACAAAAGCTACAATTACTTGATGGTAGCCAACTCAGGTGTCCAAGGCTAAATTATCTTTGTTCATTTGCCCTTACTCTAGGTCTAAGGTTAAAAAAAAAAGTATTCATACTTCCACAGAAAGTGTAGGATGACAAAGTCCGTAACTCATCTGCACATTTGTACCATTTCAGAGTTTGACAATTCAAATGTTGAAACCTATTCTAGAATCAGTCCTCCAAATATTTTCTTTACCTGATTTAAGGTATACCTTTTGCATAACTCGTACTCGTAACATTGCTGTTTCCAGATAAACCCAAAGCCTCGTACTTGGGGAGGAAAGCAGGTATCCAGACATGGGTCTAGGTGGGGGCGACCCTCTCTGGTGGACGATGCCCAGTCTGAGTACGGGTGGTCCCCTATCCGCACTCGACGCAACAGTGACGCTGCTTCTGAGATGTCCTGCGCCTGGTGATCTCACAGTGCATACATTTAAAAACATGTATATTTGGTAGAAAATGTAATCTTAGTGAAACTGTATGATTTGACATACTCTTTGATACTCTGTACCAGATAATAATCTGCACACATTGCTGATGTGTGGTAATACAGACTAGTAATGTCATGGCATATAATATAATATAAGTGCAACATACATGTATATCTGTTTAATACCATACCTGTACATTTCATTGTATGTATGTAAATCTTGATGTTCAGCAATTTTGTGTTTGTTTATTATAAAGGAATTATTATTTAGTTAATCTTTTATTTTTATGTACTTTCACATCTTTGGCTACCAGCTACACTTTTCGGTTTGCAGGCTTTCCCTTTAAATCCTAGACTGCAATGCAATACTATGTCACTAGATAAATGAATGCATTGATTGTCAAGATATTTAGCTACTCGATGTTTTTATAAAAAATCTGGACATGTCTTTACCAGATCGTTCAGATGCCTTTTTACCTTGTATGTTTTACTTGCTTTACTTAGACACATCACATCATGCAGATGACTCAAAACTAAACAAGAACACTGTCATTAAGACCACTTACCAAGTAATAATAATCAACAGGTGATTTTTTTTTAACTACTCTGTTGATCTTGGGTTTTATCAGTAGGGGTCGCAAGCAGAGTTCTGTGTACACACCGCAGTGTTTATTGTAGTTATGGTAATTCCGGCTCTTTGTAGTGAGCCGGAACCTTTGGCTCAGCTCAGCAATGAGAACCGGCTCTTTTGACTTCCAAACGGCTCTTCATTTAGTTCCACTTCTGGTTTTTGTAATTCAGCCACATTTAGCGGTGTTTTGACCTAAGATTGGTATGTGTGACATATATCACTTAAATTATTCAATGTAACTATACCAAACCTCATAATGTACAGCACACCGTCATTTTACATTGTTTTGCACAAAAACCTTAACGTGAAAACATCAGACACTAGGCCTGCATGTTTATTGATTGAACGTTTTATCTCAATCGCTGTCCACAACAAACCATTCCAAATCAGAACACGGTGTGCCATATAACAAAACAAATAAATCTCAATGTGCTAAACAGCAGCATCCAACAGTAAGTGAAACATTGTCTTTAGGATAGATTGGCATTAAGGGAAACTAAACTTAGAGGGGCTGATCCTATTTCTTTTCTGTTATTATCTGCCCTGTTTTGACTAGATTCGTTCTAAAGGGACTGACAATGGGGAGGGACAATGCAGTCTCCATGCCATCACCTTCACAAGGTGCACTAATTAAATAATTTTATTAGAATTCAGACGTTGCATAACATTGTCTATCAAATGTGAGTTAAATAAAAAATCTTGAATAATTTATTTGCTACTGCTAGTTTCTGTTCGTCTTGAAAATTATAAAAAAAATAAAAACTCTCAGATGGGAGCCGGTGTTCTGAAATTCTGAGCCTCTCAAATGCCCCCGCATCACCACATACAACCTCCCCTCCCCCGCCCTGGCATACTCACCCTCTTTTCTCCTTCCTTTCTATCTTTTTTTCTGTTTTTTGTACTCTCCGTCTCCCATCACCAGCGCTGAATGGTATCACATATTACAAGGACAATAATCACCAAATACAACTGAAAATTTTAAACAAATACAACTGAAAAATGCCTCAACAGACAGACTGGGACATATTTGAACAACAGCCCTTCAATACCACCTCTGGACACCAAATGGGCTACCTCAACTGAAAAGTATGAGGTAGCCCATTGTGAAAGGGAGAAATTACAGCTAAGAATGCGCTACCCTGTGATTTTGAAGTAAATACATACATTTTGAACGCATTAAAGCCCTGCAGCCCATTTTGACAGGGAGAAATGACTGCTCAGAATGCGCTACCCAGTGTTTTAAAGTAAATTCATACTTTTTAACACAGTAAAGCCCTGGTAGCCCATTTTGACAGGGAGAAATTACAACTCAGAATGCGCTACCAAGTAAATGCTCATGCGCAGTTTGCGAAGGTAGCCCATCGTGAGGGGGAGGCTCAGGATTTCAGAACACCCGGCTCCTATCGTTCACTTAAACGAGCCGGCTCATAGTAGAGCTGACTCGTTCACGAACGACACATCACTACTTTGTTGATCTCCTGTTGTTTACAAGTTCAGCGTCAAGACAGGCTCAGAAACAGTGAAAAGCTAGGTTACGGCGTTAAATATAATCGAGTTTTCAAAGTCCAGTCAGTTTACGTTTGTGTATTATTAATATTAAAGGCTTTGAACATCACTGGTAACGTAGCTATCGTGAAATGGCAGAAAGCGACTGGGACACCGTGACAGTGTTAAGGAAGAAGGGTCCGACCGCCGCCCAGGCCAAATCCAAGCAGGTAGCTAGCTAGCTAGATAGCTAGCTAATTTAAGTAGAGTAGTCAGTGAGTGCAATCAATTTCCGAAGGTTAAGGTAGGTTTGAGCCACATTTTGCTGGTTAGGATTTCAACCAACAAAATGTAAAGACTTTTAACAAACGATGTTACGCCAAGGAGACAAGCTAAATGCGGGCAAAAGTAAATGGAATTCAACGATAGCTATGTATCTAAGATTTGAAGTGCTGACTGAGGAATGTTTCTACTCAAGAAATATAGGTAGGCCTTCTGCCCCCCCACCGATCCAAGGGCCAGGCAGACGGCGTTGGGTAAAATGATCAACGTGGACCAAAAATTGCAACTATCTAGCCCACTAGCTAGCTGTCATCTGACTGACTGTGCGCTCCGTCCTTGTTATGACAACAAAAAGTGGGTCTTTATGATGTTGTGTTTTCTAACTAGCTAACTAACGCGTTACACAAAATGTATTGTTGTTGTGTTAGAATTTCCCGAATTACATAAGTAACGTTAGTCGTGATATATATTTTTTATATATAAGCTATGTTTTAATTCGACGTTACCTAACATTTGCTAACTAGCAACGATTAACGTAAGGATACAGCCCTCACTGTCTGAGACAGGATACATTATTACTAATAACTAAAACTAATTCCTGATGCAACACATAATATGCGTTATGTAACCTCGTTACTGTCAACAACAAAAAAAAATCTTAATCTAACGTTATCACGGTCATAATATTTTTTATTAATAGGATTAGGCACAAAGTATGAATGAAGCCTTATGCTGGGTTTCAGACTTCACAGTTTTTAAAGGTGTAAAATCAGACTTTTCAAAATTCTGTCTCTCAGAACACAAATAAGGTTTGAGTAATAACAGATCTTATGTTATTCAATCCAGGCAATCGCTGCTGCTCAGAGACGCGGAGTGGATATCGAGACGTCTAAGAAATGTAATTTTATTTCATGAACTACACGACTAAGTTCAGCATCAAAGTTACCTCTTCTAGTTGTAAATGTTTAAGCAATGGCTGTCCAACAGTACACGAACCCACGCTGTGGTTTCTTCATTAAGCTGCTTGTTAAACATTTTAAAGTGAATATCTTTCATATTTATTCTTACCATAATAGGATGAATGTATCAAAGAGAACATTGGAATTTAATCCAAAGTTTATTAAGAACATTATATGTGAAAATGTACATTGAACTTGGCAAATGTCTTTCTGTCAGGGAGTGCTGGCCAGAACAAGCAGCACCTTGTAACCAAGAATACAGCGAAGTTGGACCGTGAAACGGAGGAGCTGCAACACCAGCGGGTCTCCTTGGTTGTTGGAAAGGTCATCCAACAAGGACGGCAGAACTCGGGCATGACCCAGAAAGACCTGGCTACGGTAGTAACCCAATAGCAAAGAATATCCATTATAAGAAAAAGATAAGACTTAACTCTAGATCCATATTTGACTTTAAAGAAAAGTAATGTCTGAAGAGCTTGATACATTTCTTTTAAAATTCATAAGCATTTGTTTTATTCGTCAACCAGCTCTGTGTTGATTACAGTTAAGTATAACAAAAGCACTCTTCATGTTTTACAATTGAAGAGACCTGTAGAACCTCTGTGCTTTGACCTATTCTGCATATCCTCAATGAAATCAGATGTTTACTAATCCTGAGAAAGGAAGTGAGTAAGTGAAATCAAAGGGGTAAAATTTAAGAATGTAAGTAATTTCGTTATAGGTCATAATAAAGGATTGACAGTGAATTCAAGGATTTATGGGACAATATATATATATATATATATATATATAATTTAAAAAAAATGTAAGAATGTAAAAATGTTGTGTTTGGTCTTTTAATTGTAGAAAATCAACGAGAAGCCACAGGTTATTGCTGATTACGAGTGTGGGAAGGCAATTCCCAACAACCAGGTCATGGGCAAGATTGAGAGAGCAATTGGTAAGGGGTGCTTTGGGTCACTGTCTTACATGGTAATGCTTAAAACATTGTTGGTTTCTGATGCCAGTGGCATAAGCAGTACTACAACCTTTTATTATAGTACATTTATACGTCACTTTTCCTTATGACAATTCAGTCTGACTATGTTACTCTGTTCATTACTGTTAAAAGTAAAAAGCCAAGAAAAACGTTTTGTTTTTCATATCTTTAATCCCCAGGTTTGAAACTGCGTGGAAAAGATATTGGGCAGCCCCTCGAGGCAAAATCCAAAAAGAAATGAGGATAAAGCCTCGAAATCAGCCCCTCCCTTCCCCTCCATCCCGAAATCTGACACCTTACCCTCAACCTATGCTTACCTGACCCCCCTGTGAACATATCCTCCTATCCTCCTCACCCTTCCCCGTCCTGGGCTGATCTCACCAGTGTCCTCCTGAGGACCTGGTGCTTTACTACATTACTAGCTGCATACTGACTATTCTGAAACGGTTCCTTAAAATAATTAATGAATGATTGAATGCATTTAAAAATACAATGCGAACCTTAAGTGCTGTGGCATTTTTCTAGTTTTTAGTTTAGTTTTGTTTCTACAGTGGCATGATGACGTACCTTTTGGGTAGTTTAAAACACTTAAAATACTTGTTTTTAGGCTTCTAGGTCTGAGCATGCTCTGAATTAATATACTTTGAAAGTGCTTAATTGCAGCTTTTTCATTAACTTTGGGCTAAAATATGGGCATGTTCTCCTGCTGTGCTTCATTCTGTTATTAAAATAAAGTTTTCATTATGTAGTTGTGCTTCTATTTTGTTATGTAACTTTCATCATAAAAAATGTCCCCACAGGCAATAGTTACTGTATGTGCAATGCATGCAGGATTATATGGTAACAGGCTAGAATTTTATATAATTTTATTGATAGTGCTGACCCTTAGACCTAGGTATAGCCATAACAAGTGAATAGCAAATCAAGGGTTAAAGGTTCTGCCTGTCATTATGTATTGGGCTTGATGATGGTGTAAGATGGAGTCTGAATTGATGTCCAGTAAAAATTGTGTGTGTGTGTGTGTGTGTGTCTGTGTGTGTGTGTGTGTGTGTGTGTGTGTATATATATGTGTGTGTGTGTATATATACACACACACACACACACATACACTCTACATATTTTCTATCATTTATTCCCACTAGATGGCGTACGTTACACAAGAAAATAGGGAAACGCCAGTATTAAATAATCGCCTTTACGATGACGTCAAACAAATGCGCCGACACAAGTTGCAAGGGAAAACGCAAGCATGGCTGTCGATATGAGGTTGCCAACAATTCGGAAACATGTATCGCTATCCACATCTGCACTGGATGGAAAAGATTTAGTTGTTCCTGGGGATGTTATCACATCAGACACAGGTTTTATGAGGTAGGTGGGAGTAATCGGGTTGCAGACACTAACGAATCGAATAGTTAATTTTAGCCAACCACTTTGTTACTCCACCAGTGAAAAACAAAGTGGTTTGGCTAGCTAGATGCATTTAAAAATTGGGTGATTTTATTATGCATCTTGTTAGGGGTCATGGCACGTACATGGACGACGAGAAGCTAACAGCTTCAGTGGCTGGAGAGGTGGAGAGAGTAAACAGACTCATCTGTGTACGGCCTCTCAAGACCAGGTGAGTGATGAGGGTCTACGGTCTTTTGAGGTATTTCAAATCAGCATTGGCCGCTTCAGCTCCAGTTTTTAACGTTAAGCAGTATTGCAAAGAAATGGTTGTTACCTATGAGGCATTGATTATTCTGTTAACTGATTTTCAGATTTAATGGAGAGGTTGGAGATGTGATTGTTGGCAGAATCACAGAGGTGGGTATTTTTGGGTCATTGTCATTGCTAGATCAAGGTGGATAAAAGATGCAAGATAATTTAAATAATCAATATATCTGTGCGTGTGTAGGTGCAACAGAAGCGATGGAAGGTGGAGACAAACTCCAGACTTGACTCTGTTCTCCTGCTGTCTTCAGTCAATTTGCCTGGTGGAGAGCTGGTTAGTGCCATACAACTTCAAACAGTTTACTTGGAAGAGGGATTAGGACAAAAGCTCTCTGTTTAAATTGCCTGCGTTGCCTTGTTAAATTATGAATTAGTACCATTCTGAATTTGTGTTTTTTTCTTCCTCTATTTCAATTATTAAACACCTTGTTCCTATTTTAGAGAAGAAGATCAGCTGAAGATGAACTAACCATGAGAGACTACCTGCTGGAAGGGGACCTCATTAGTGTATCCTCACACGCTTAAATTAGCTGTAAACCTGGGCCCTGTGCCTAGCTGGATAGGAACCACATTTAACTTCCTTTTCCCTGTGTTTTAGTACTGTGTGACTGTAACTTGGACTCTTACTCTTACTCATACTATTTGCTATATACCCCATCACTGTTGTGCTTTTCGTATTGTAATAGTTCTCCTTGACTTTGGTCATCAGGCAGAGGTGCAGTCTGTCTTTTCAGATGGAGCACTTTCTCTCCACACTCGCAGTTTAAAGTATGGGAAGGTAAGCGGTTACGAAATTGTAGATTATTATACCCTCTCTGTCCACGCATATCATAGTTATGTGCCTCTTTTTTATCTTCAGTTGGGTCAAGGTGTGCTGGTGCAGCTGTCTCCGTCCCTGATCAAAAGACAGAAGACCCACTTCCACAACCTGCCCTGTGGGGCCTCTATAATCTTGGGGAACAACGGCTTTGTGTGGCTGTACCCAACCCCTGGGAACCAGGACGAGGAGGCTGGAGGTTACTACACTAGTATGGAGGTAAGCGCTTAAGATATGTAGACAGGGCTTGTTTAAACGTATACGTATATCAAACTGTTCACCATTCACCTTTTCCATATTTTGTTAAGTAACAGCCTTATTCTAAAAAAGAATCAAATAAAATTTTCTCCTAATTTATCTACTCGCAATACCTCATAATGACAAAGCTAAAACAGGTTTGTAAATATTTTAGCAAATTTCTAAAAACAAAATATACAGAAATATCAGCTATTTTCGAGGGTTCGATTGAGTTCTGTTCATGGTCCAGCTGGTCCTGAAGCCACTTCTTTGTTGTCTTGGCAGTGTGCTTTGAGTCGTTCTCCTGTTGGAAGATGAACTCAGTCTGAGGTCGAGGGTTGGTTGAGCAGGTTTTCATCATGGATCTCTCTGTATTTTCCTTTGTTCCTTACTAGTTTCCCAGTTCCTGCAGCTAAAAACATTCCCACCGCATGATGCTGCCACCAATGCTTCACTGTAGGGATGGTATTGGCCTAGTGATGAGTGGTGCCTGGTTCACTCCAGACGTGACGCTTGGTATTCAGGTCAAAAACTTCAGTCTTGGTTTCATCAGACCAGAGAATCTTGTTTCTCATTGTCTTTTAGATTCCTTTAAGTGAGTCCCTTAAGTGTGCTTTTTGGCAAACTCCAAGCGAGCCCTGCTGACAAGTGCCTTTTACTGAGGAGTGGCTTTGGACCATCAGCATTGACTGTTTCTTAGCAAAGGATCTGAATACTTATGTAAATGTGATTTTTTTTAATTATTTAACAACATGTGGCAAAAGTGAAGGGGTCTGAATGCACTGTAACTTATTGTCATCCTTCTATTGCAACTAAATCTCGCTCTTGCTCTCATACTCTCGCTCTCGTACTCTCTTTTTCAGGCCGTCTCTCTGTCAGATCGGGAGGTGATTTCTCGTTTGAGGAACTGCCTTCTCACCCTTTCTGCACATAAGGTTCTACTGTATGACACAAGTGTTCTCTATTGCTATGAGTCCTCACTTCCACACCAGGTAAAATCTTGTCTTTTCATCAAAATCTTTATTCATTTTAATAGTTTTTAGTAAAGAGACATAAAGATACTTAAATCTATGAGAAAAAATGTATGAACTTCATAAAGAGAAGCTGCAAACTTTATTCAGCCTAAGGAATTAATCTGTAGGTCAAGATAATGCATGTTTAACATTAAGCATAAAAAAGCATGTTTTTGGTTTGCATCTGTTTACCAATGTGCTATCTTAATCTCTCTCCCTCTTTCTCTTTAGATTAAAGACATTTTAAAACCAGAGGTGATGGAGGAGATAGTGTTGGCGACTCGACAGAAACTGTTGGAACAGGAGGGTTAGGTAGGGAATGTGAGTTGTTGACCCATACCATCTTAAACATTACATCAACAACAGAATGTGCCTCTTTCATTCCAAATGTTAAGAACCATATCGCTGCTGTTTGGATATAAAATGTATCTTGAAGGTTTCATGAACTGAGGATCAATACATTGAAGGAACAAGGATATGGACTTAAACACCAGCCCAAGGACTGAATTTACTAAACGCATAACTATCTTGATTTACCCAAAACCATTCTACACGTAAGATACCTGCTCTGGTAATGTTGTCTGGATGACCTTCTCACCTAATGCATTTTCTTCTGTTTTAGTTTGAGACTATCTCACTGCTAATTCACTGAACAACACAGCAGTGGTTTGTCTTTTTTGTTGTTGGTTAATGTTTTATAGACTTTGAAGAGTTATTCATTACTTATTGTTTTTTGTATGAAAACTCCTGAATATAATAAATATTCCAATATGTATAATGTGTGTGTCAATTTCATTGAAAGCAGAATGGAATGTACATCAATTCTTTTGTATGACTTGTGCAGGATGAAAAGAGAGCCAATGCTGTCTTTGTATCACTACCAATAATCACTTGTGATTGAGTTATAATGGCCAATATACTTTGACACTTTATATAAAATGTAGTAAGTATGTCTACTACCCTGAGCAAATACCAATTTCTCTCCTTGCCCCCCCCCCCCCCCTGATCATGTTGGATCAAGCCCACGTACGCACGCTTTGACGTCCAACGTATTCCCACCCCCATATTTCAGTAAACCACCTTGCGTACGGAAATATGGCGGCCTCTGTGAAAACTATTTTACCGAAGTTAAAAGCTCATGTTTTTACAAGGGGGAAATAAATAACTACAGAAACAAAGGATAAAGTAACGAAGACCTGGTTAGATGTAGAAGTTTGGAAGTTTCTGCAGAAACAGGCTGACAAGGTATTGGTTTCTTCGAGAAAGACTGGGTCTGCGCCTTGGTTAAAGCGCCTGGGTCTGTGCACGGGAAAGAAACTCCGTAGGACTGAAAGAGTGACACGGAAGTTTGAAAGTGCTTAGTGCCAAGTGGTTTGATGGACATTTTGCAAAAGCTCTGTTGAAGTTTTAATTATTTGCCTTATTGTTGGCATGAAAGCACATTGTTGTTCAAGTGAATTATTTGTGCCTTATCATTTAATCAGCCCGAGCCAGCTGCTGAATATCGATGTGCAACTCAAGGGTCTCGCGCTGAATACCTAACAGCTAGCCTTCTTCATGCTAACTCGCTCCACGGTTAGCTTTCTGTGGCTAGAGTGTAAATAACTTAACTTTTTCATGTGTTTCTTTAACGTTGCACTTTGGCTATTGTTGTATGCTGTAGGAAGCTATACAAGTTTTTCATTTCCTGCAAGCATAGACAACTTACATTTCAATGCATGAGCATTGTTTATTGTGTCATATCATGGACAAAATTAAGTGCCTTATTAACATTGTAGAGCATAAAGGTAGCCCTTGACTTGAATTTTATATTTAAGATGCAGTACTGTATAAGTTGGTACATGGTCTTAACTAGGGGCCTGAGTGAGTCCATACAAAAATTATAAAGTGCCATTGTGTTGTTTGTGTAGCTTTATCTATTGTTACAATGTCAAAATTTAGGATTGGTGATTTGGGCCTTAATTATTTTTCTTCTCTCTGCTTCGTAGTGAATGAATATGTTTTTCCTTTTGGAAAATAACTACATATTGTTGTTTTTTCCCTTGAATCCTATGCAATTGGAACGAAAGAGTAATTCATACATGATAAACAGAGACATATTAGTCTTCCAACGAGCCTTGTCATCCATTGTCATTCAAGAACATTGACTTGCTGTCAGCAGTGGGATGCAAAATTGAGCAGCACCACCGTTTACTTCCTCAATTACTAAATTTCCAAGAGGGCAAGTTGTCCGAGGGGAAGGGACTTCACTTGCTCCTCCGTTCTCTCTCTTCTCTAGCCCACCTGGTAGTGGCAGTTGATCCCTAGAAGGAGAGAGAGAGAGATAGAGAGCCTGGCTTTGAGACCCGGCTGCGGCCTGGCAACCCCCGGCCCTTATGGGGCAGCAGCCGGGGAAGTTTGTTGGGGACCAGAGGAGACCAAGTCTGCCGGCACTGCACTTCATCAAGGGCGGGAGAAGGGAATCATCCAGGCATGGGGCCAATCACTGTAACGTCTTCGCTGTGCATGGTAAGAGTACTACAGTTTTAGGCCGTGTACACACCAAAATATTTTTGAACGACCCTTGGGTTTCCTTCGTCCTTTCTCCATTTTTAAAATAGAACTGAAGTGCATAGTGCTTTCTGAAAACTGTTAGGTGCTGGGCTCTTTTTCTGCAACCAAGTTACCCTTCTCAAAGAGTAGGATCAATATGCAAGGGATGTTTAAAATGGTTCTGGTGTGTAAACAGCCTTAGACCAGATGGACTGTCTGTTTTCCTTTCTCCTATGATGTTCCTCTATTCTCTTTCTCCACCCTTCCTTTGTTCACTACCGTTCCCTTGTTCACATTACTCGAAACCCCTGGTCTCTTACTAACTATAGTCTATCTACCTCTTTGGAGTAATGATGGTTTGTTGTAATAGGTTTGGGCAATGTTGTTCATATAAACATTGATTTTCAGCTAATCTTCACTTTCAAAAATGGTTTCTCACTATAATGCATTACAGGTCTGACGCTGATGATTCCTAGAGAAAAAAAAACTTGTTGGGATTTTTTATATTTTGTGTGCAGGGTTTGTCTACAACCCAATACTAGTTTACAGTAGAGGCTATTGATAGTTCTTTACCATGATCAATATAATGTACAATCATATAATTTAATTACATATGTCTCTGGTGTCAAATTAGTTCTTCACGTTTTATG
>JAPMUY010001091.1:0-20000 GCA_026901105.3 Galaxias olidus
ATTGCTACCCCTTCACACATCATTAACTAAAGACAAATTATAGTTATCATTTTACTTCTTCATCGTTAGCACCTCTAATAGACCCATATACTATACATGTATATACCTACACATACACACATACATGCGTATAATGCTACCACACATAGATAAGCACAAGTATATACTCAGACTCCTCAATACGTACATACATTTATACACCCATTTACATATATACATACTACATACACTGTACATTTCATCCTATAACATCTACGTAATTATTGCACTATATGTAACAAAAAGTTGTTCTTTGTAAAAAAAAAAAAAATCTTTGTAGATTACTGCAATTTTTTTATCTACTATCCAGGCTGTTCCACCGTTTTACTCCTTGAGATGAAATAGCCATTCTTTTTTGTGTAGTTTGCACATGTTTATTTTCAAACATAAAATACCCTCTTAAATTATGATCACTTTGACGTCTACTTTTGGGTATGTGTTTAGGTGTGTAACATGCATATACAGGCCTAAATAAATACTTTCAAATCAAATCAAATCAAATATTTGAATACCTATGAGTCATAATTTAGTTGGTCATTCTTATTGTACGTCATAAAACTTAAAATTATACGAAAATATGACATTTTTTTTAAGAATTGAGAGTACATCCTGTGTGGCAGCAATGTACATAGATCAAATACACTGGTGTTGATTTCCTGCTGGCGCCTCCGTGTGTGTGTGTGTGTGTGTGTGTGTGTGTGTGTGTGTGTGTGTGTGTGTGTGTGTGTGTGTGTGTGTGTGTGTGTGTGTGTGTGTGTGTGTGTGTGTGTGTGTGTGTGTGTGTGTGTGTGTGTGTGTGTGTGTGTGTGTGTGTGTGTGTGTGTGTGTGTGTGTGTGTGTGTGTGTCTACAGGAGAAGTATGGGATTGAGCCCACCATGGTGGTGCATGGGGTGAAGATGCTCTACGTGCCGGTTATGCCCGGACACAGCAAGAGACTGAAGCTAACGTGAGCACTCGTTCACTCACACACACACACACACACTCACTCTGTTCTTCTCTGTTCACTCACACACTCACTCTGTTCTGTTCTGTTCACTCACACACTCACTCTGTTCTGTTCTGTTCACTCACACACTCACTCTGTTCTGTTCTGTTCACTCACACACTCACTCTGTTCTGTTCTGTTCACTCACACACTTACTCTATTCTGGATATATCAGGAATTAGTTGGAGAAGTTGCATTGGATTGTCTTGTACAATGTTATTAAATCTCTCTCTCGCTCTCTCTTTCTCTCTCTCACTCTCTCTTGCTTTCTCTCTCTCTTCATCTCTCTCCCTCTCTCTCTGTCTCTCTTTCTCTCTCTGCTCTCTCTCTCTCTCTCTCTATCTCTCTCTCTCTCTCTCTCTCTCTCTCTCTCTCTCTCTCTCTCTCTCTCCTCTCTCTCTCTCTCTCTCTCTCCCCCCCCCCCCCCCCCCCAGGATGCAGAAGCTGATCAAGCCGTCAGTGGAGCGGCGCTACGTTGACCTGACGGTGTCGTTCGCTCCGGAGGCCGACGGGGAAGACGACCTCCCCGGTCCTCCCGTCAGGTACTTCTTCAGCCCGGACGCCGACAGCGGGACGCCCTGACACCCCCCCACCTTCACCGACACTTCTCTCTCTCTCTCTCTCTCTCTCTCTCTCTCTCTTAAAACGACCCCCTGTCTCTCCTCCGCCACCTTCCACCCACCCTTCACGTTTAGGTCCGCCCCCTCCAGACCCAGCCTCCAGTGCTTCTCGCTCTCCTAGGCCCAGACCAAGACCTTTCCCCTGGCTATTATCTATCAGACATGAAAGCTCAGAGCTGCTACACCCCTGTAATACCAAGACCTTTCCCCTGGCTATTATCTATCGGACTTGAAAGCTCAGAGCTGCTACACCCCTGTAACATCAAGACCTTTCCCCTGGCTATTATCTATCAGACTTGAAAGCTCAGAGCTGCTATACCCCTGTAACACCAAGACCTTTCCCCTGGCTATTGTCTATCGGACTTGAAAGCTCAGAGCTGCTATACCCCTGTAACACCCAAGACATTTCCCCTGGCTATTGTCCATCAGACTTGAAAGCTCAGAGCTGCTACACCCCTGTAACATCCTCTGTGACATCGTGCAGGGATGGGCAGTGTGAGTGGGTCATCTCTCCCTGTAACACACTCTGTGTAACACCTTCTGTGACATCCAGCAGGAATGGCCAGTGTGAGTGGGTCCTCTCTCCCTGTAACACCCTCTGGGACATCTTGCAAGAATAGCCAGTGTGAGGGGGTCCTCTCTCCCTGTAACACCCTCTGGGACATCCTGCAGGAATAGCCAGTGTGAGGGGGTCCTCTCTCCCTGTAACACCCTCTGGGACATCCTGCAGGAATAGCCAGTGTGAGGGGGTCATCCCTCTACCCTGCGCTGGCTGGCCCCAATGCCCTCGCTCTCGTACGGCACTGCAGACCCTTACCCAGCCCCCCCAGCTCTGTGGACCACTAGGCGATTGAAGTAGCAGTTGACCTTTGTACATAGTTTGCGTCTGTTCTGTTTTATACTCTGGTTTAAACTAACACGCAGCTCTGTCTGTGTCCAATGCCTTAATTCATTTATTCGTTGACAACCTTGATGGGTTTGAAGAGTCTTGAATAAAGGTGGTGTTTGAAGACACACACCCACACACACACACACACACACACACACACACACACACACACACAGAGTACCCCTTCAAATAGGTTTATAGTATATATATATATATATATATATATATATATATATATATATATATATATATATATATATATATATATTTATATATAGTAGGTCTCAGAGTCTTAAGTTTAATTTGTTTGGTGTTAACTGGGAGAGCGTTCAAAGCTGAGAGAAAGACAGTGGGTAGGCTCAATCTGTCCTATCGTTCAATGGGAGAGCAGGCTTTGCCTAAAAGTTGTCCTATCGGACGTTTAGAAGGACTGAGAAGAGTTCCTTCTATATTATGAACTATTCGATTGGCTTAATGTCTGCTCGTTAAGAATTCCTCTCCCTACCCACACACAAAAAAAAGGTTAAGCAAAGCCTTTCTGTTTCAAAACTTTAAGGTGGTATGAAACAGATCACAGTTGCAGAACCACCAAAGATTCTTTTTGATGTCGAGTGTTACCCTGCACAGCATTTGCATCCGCATTACCCAGACTGCCTCTGAAACCATAACATTTTACCATCGGTATTGCCTAAGGAAATGGGAGAAGGTAATAAAAATATTAAAAATAAGTTCCTTAGATGGCTGTGGCAGCATGGCTATGCTTCGTCTTCAGACTGTGAAAAAGGCGGTTGAACTTGAGACTTAACCCGGCAACAACAACCTGCATCATCATCATCATCATCATCATATTTTTCTTTCTATATTTGTTGTTTAAAAATAACAAAGCACAATGGATATCTTTGTTTCAGTCCTGAGCTCTGCTATGACTGTGTTTTGTTCATGACGTGTATTTATTTGTACGTTCATCCTTTCGCTCGCCACGTTTACGGGGTTTGTTTGACATGTCCGAGTGAGTCACCATAGCGACGGGTTACATGTACAGTCATTGTGCAACGGTGCAGTTCTCCCAAAAAAAGTCCATTTGTTGGTACCACGTCTCGATGTCATTCTCCATCTAACTCTTGTTGATGAGGTCCCCCACACCCTCCAGGCATGCATTTGCCTGGCTCACTGGACTGCAGCCATTGGTTCCAATCGAGAATTTTGTCTAATACCTGAAAATGTTTCGACTGCTATCGGACACCATGTTGACCCCATCGCATACTTGGACCTGCCCAACTTTCTTTTGCACAGAAAATGACTGATCATGATGACTACGTTTCTTGCGCAATGAATGATGATGGCAAGAAATATATATATATATATATAAAAAAATGCTAACAGTGTAATGCTACGATGTTGTCGCTGATGCTGTACATTCTTGATGTGAGAGACGAGTCCTTTATCGGTCAAATAAAAATTTGAGTTTGATTGAGGACATCCTCAAGGCCAAACTAGCTGTGAGAGTGCTATCTCTTTATTGTCTACTATACCTGAATAACATAACATATCAGAGATCAACAATATGGTACCAATAGGATATGCGTTAAGTCTCACATTTTCCCTCTCTGTTTCTCTCTGTCCCTTTAAAATGTGTTACGGCTAATGTTATTAATGGACCCTTGCTTAAAAACACCACAGAAGACATGGTGGCTAGAAGGGACCTGCTGAAATAGTGGCTAAATAAACAGCAGCTATAGGGTGTTTTTATTTACTCTTACACAGATTGTGTTCTAGAAGTGTATTAAAAGCCTAATGTCAATAGACCATTCTGTGTTGCCTATTCCAACGATAGAACTGGACTCCAGAATAACTTTGCATCGTTATTCAAATACGACTTTGCTTTTTGAGATGTGATCCCTTGTATATATTTTGTGTGTATATAATTTGTATATATAATTAGCCTTAACTCAAACTAGTGAAGGATGCGCTTATCATAAGCAATGAACGTGCCATTAGCGTGACGATTCATTTCCACAAGCGTTACATGCCTGCCGAGGCACGTGAAAGTAAATATACAGAGCCTAAATAGTCATAATAATCCCAAGATAATAGATGTGTTTTTAAAAGTCATTTCAATATTTCCATCAGTTTTTGTAGTGCCATCTGGGTATGTAATAAAATGTTATGGTGGCGATAAGCAATTTCAACTCAAACTCATCTTGCAATGGACCTTTAAATTTAGTTTTTTCCACCAAAATAATTATTTTATCAAAGATGGTTCCACTGGTCAAAGCCAGAGTTTATAGTGTAACCTGTGAGTCGGTAAAAATTGAACACCTTCTCACATAAGCATAAACCAGGCTTAAAGTACCCATAATGTAGACAATCATACATTTTTGTGTGAATCCTTAGTGTCTATGAAGCACATCAAAAAAATATTTGAAACACAAAAGAAATTATATAATTTTTATTAATTATTCTAGGGTGCCCCTTTCTTCTACATAAACTACATAAGCCATCCCGTCAACCGTCTCTACTATAGACATGTCTATGTATCTATATCTATGGTCTCTATATCTATGGTCTCTGCCCCATAAATCAACAAAAGTAAAAAGCCAACAATAATTTCTGTCTGTGAACATGTTTTAAAGTTTTTATTTATTCTCAGGCAGAAACATACAGGATGGTCCTTTATTGCTTTTCGCATTCCATTCCAGTTACCAAAGTGACGCCATCCTTACTATTAAACCAACTGCTATAGGCCACAACGGGAGAACGTCAGCCATTTGTTGTTTTTTATCGTGATTATATTTGATATTGAAATGATCAAATATTGAAAAGTGATTATATTTTTTGCTGGATGAAGCAAAACTTGAATAAAACCAAACAGCCCATCACCACGGAAGTCAAACGACAATCTCCCTCGCTATTTCCTTAAGTAATGTTTGATCTAGCCCTCAAACTCTATGTAGGTTAAACTACCTGTACTAGTGCTTACTGACTGTATATATTTTCTAAATCATCATCGTCATAGTAACAGCTGATGGATGGTGGTGTGTTAGATTAAAGCTGATCTCTTGTTCCTTGTCATATCACATCAACACAAACTATCTGAAAATGAAATTCCTGAATGCTTAGGCGTTGATAAAGTTATTATTAATTATCCATTATTTGTATACCATTACCATGAAAAGTAATACCACATTCAAAATCAAGTTATTGCCTTAATATTTTTGCGTGACAAAGAGGAAAACAGGGATATTGTACATAATTCACACACAATTGACTTGACCAGACAAATGGCATGCAGGACTGACAATAAGAACGCATTACACACACACTGGACTGTAAATATAAAATTAGTAAGACCCTACCACCAGCGTAACTGTGGACAGGGGTCATGTCGCGTAGACAGGGAGGTCGGACACGTGTACAAGGACTATGTGTGTGCAAAAAGTGTGTTACATAAATCTCTTAGGACACACAGAACAACCAAACAAAGCCTTAGCAGGTGACATGAGTTCAATTTTCCTTTGTTAAGATAAAATATGGCTTATCGAGATATCCTCAGGTATTGTTTTTTTTTTCTCTCAAATCGACAGACAGACATTTAGTTAGTATGATTATTTCAATACTTTATCCTCATAGTTATTTTTTTCCCACCTCTGCTTTATTTATCTATTTATTTACAAGTCAAACAGGTGAAAAGCATGGTGGGATAAAGAGATTATTCTGGTGCTGCTGCTAAACTTCTCCGCAATCACCACAGAGGAAAAAAAAGTAATCTAAAACTTCTTAGTCTAGAAGGATAATCGATCTAGCGTCGTGTCACTAGCCTCCCCGCTAACTAGCCAGCTAGCATTAGCTCAGCAAAAAACATCAGAATTAGCCAAGCTAACGTTAGCATAGCAGCATTACCCCCCTAGCAACGTCAGCCAAGCTAGCTAACAACGTTAGCCTAGCGTTTAGCCTCAGTTGGCTACTTTTTTAGCATGTCTTGAAGTGGGCCGGGGAGGTATTTCATGACGGTGTCCATGATGCTCTCCTCTTCCTCGTCATCGTCACCGCAACCGGCGGGTACGGCCTTCTTGGGGCGTGTCAAGCTGCCCTCGGACGCCTCCTCCATGGCGGCTGCGGCCTCAGCCTCTGCCACCTCCCTCTTCTTGATGCCGTACTAGACACACACACACACACACACACACACACACACACACACACACACACAACATGGTTTACAATCCAGACACACACACACACACACACACACACACACACACACACACACACAACTCAATTGTTTACAATCCAGACACACATACACACACACACACACACACACACACACACACACACACACACACACACACAAACACACACACACACACACACACACACACACACACACACACAACATGGTTTACGTTCCAGAGAAACACACACACAACTCAATTGTTTACAATCCAGACAAACATACACACACACACACACACACACACACACACACACACACACACACATGGTTTACATTCCAGAGAAACACACACACACACACACACAAACACACAACTTGGTTCACAATCCAGGGACAGGGATTGTTTTCGTACTCGATTAGTTCAGATCATAGGCTGTAGAGGAGAGTGATGTCATAAACGTCACTTCCCACATTTACCTGGCAGGTGAGCGGGGCTTACACCAGCAATCCTCCACTAACTCCCTTCTCTAGCCTTTGCTGGCTCACAGGGTGGAAATGTTAAGGATAGTTAGTGCCCTTGTAAGTGATACGTGTGAATTTATAACTAACAATGTGTAACACAGAAAAAAATATTTCAACATCAATCATTTTTATGTAGGATCTTCTGATTGAGTGACAGATACCTGTGACATGTTTGGGTATGACCCTACAGCAGTTTTGGGGTTAATTACCGATGGATCTTCATTTTCTTTCTGTCGGTTTCACTGATCTCTATTACAATGCAGATACTAAATGGAAAGAAGTATAGTGAACTCCTTTTATTCAATTAGCTACACATTTTTAGGCCATCTGTATCTCAAATATGACCAGGATAATGTTGTGAGATACATGTTTTATGCAGTTGTTTTTTATTCTGTGTGTGTGTGTGTGTGTGTGTGTGTGTGTGTATGAGAGAGCGAGAGAGAGAGTGTGTGTGTGTGTGTGTGTGTGTGTGAGAGAGAGAGAGAGAGAGAGAGTTTGTGTGTGTGTGTGTGTGTGTGTGTGAGAGATAGAGAAAGAGAGAGAGTGTGTGTGTGTTGTAAATCATAAAAGCCAGGAGTCAATGCTAATTAATTCATCACCCAGGAGCTCTGTGTTCTTTCCTGTTGACGTGATTAGAGGCCCAGCTGTTCTTCACGCCTCTCCGCCGTCCTTTAGAGGTATTGCACAGGGTGTCGAAAAAAAATACAAAAATACGTCTGGACCGCTGCACTCTATGCAATTAGATACAGCTGTATCCTATGTGTCCTATGTTTCCTATATATCCTATGTGTCCTATGTTTTCTACTACGTATCCTTTGTTCTCTACTGTGTATCCTATGTTTCCTACTATGTATCCTATGTTTCCTACTATGTATCCTATGTTTCCTACTATGAATCATATGTTCCCTAGTTTGTATCCTATGTATCCTACTATGTCTCCTATGTTTCCTACTATGTATCCTATGTTTCCTACTATGTATCCTATGTTCCCTAGTTTGTATCCTATGTATCCTACTATGTATCCTATGTTTCCTACTATGTATCCTATGTTTCCTAGTTTGTATCCTATGTTTCCTACTATGTTTCCTATGTATCCTTTGTATCCTACTATGTATCCTATGTTTCCTATGTATCCTATGTTTCCTATTCTGTATCCTATGTTTCCTATTCTGTATCCTATGTTTCCTATTATGTATTCTTTGTATCCTACTATGTATCCTATGTTTCCTACTATGTATCCTATGTTTCCTATGTATCCTATGTTTCCTACTATGTATCCTATGTTTCCTATTATGTATCCTATGTTTCCTAGTATGTAACCTATGTTTCCTATGTATCCTATGTTTCTTACTATGTATCCTATGTTTCCTATGGGCCGGGTGTCTGTTTACCATTCATGTTTTTTCTTTCACCCCCCCCCCCCCAATCAAACAAAATGGCTCCTCATAAAACAGCTGAGCCACAGAAGGGATGGTGACACATGTGTGATGCATTACAGATGTATGCATGGTACAAGTTAAGGCAGGATTAGATACAGATTGTCCTCAGACTCAGAGAGGAACTTATGACAGATCGATTTACTACTTTTCCCTACAAAATACCACAGAAAGATATTTTCACTTCTTGGATCTATCCTACAAGCCTTCCAGTAAGAACGATGCGATGTGGTTCAGACACTGTGTGTGTGTGTGTGTGTGTGTGTGTGTGTGTGTGTGTGTGTGTGTGAGAGAGAGTGTGTTTTCCATGATTGCTTGTTGGAATAGAGGTTGAACTGCAGATGACTGATTGACACCCATCCCCCTCCTCCGAAACCTTCTCTCTCATATCCCTCCATCTCCACTCCCTCTCATCTCTTTCCTTTCTTTCATTCTCTCTCTCTCTCTCTCTCTCTCTCTCTCTCCCTCTCTCTCTCTCTGCAGAGAAGCAGTTTCATGGCAACCGCCGCTACCGTAGTAACCGTGCAGCACACCTGTTTCAGGTGTCAAGTGACAATTCTGTATTTCCATGGAACAAGGACCTCTGTGTCCAGCTCGCATGCACACTTGGTTGTGGGTTGTGTAGTTTTTCTTATAATATGCTGTATTCAAACAATGCTACAACATGAAATATAGGTATCTTACTCATTACTTTCCTGTGTGCCAAATCTTTAGCTCTTTGTAACAATTGCTAAGTGCTTAATTTCTCAATTCTTCGCATCCGTTTATCTAAACAGTAGTGTGTAAAAATAGTTCTCATGCTAATGTGTTGCGTACGTTTGAAAAGAGGCAGGAAAGAAGCGTTTGTTGACGTTGGCGAGCCGCCAGAGTTTCTTTAGAAGCAGATGTCGAGAACAGCTCATCTCCAGCATGAAGGTATCACATGCCCTTTTCTGAATTTATGCCTCTGAATCTCTGCCTCTCTCTCCCTCCCTCTTTTCACTCTCTCTTTCTTGCTCTCTCTCTCTCTCTCTCTCTCTCTCTCTCTCTCTCTCTCACTCTGTTACTGACTTTCTCTTTCTCTGCCTCTCTCTCTCTCTCTCTCTCTCTCTCTCTCTCTCTCTCTCTCTCTCTCTCTGTCTTTCACTGTCTCTCTCTCTTGCTCTCTTTCTCAATCCTTCTATCGATCCCTCATTTTCTAACATCCTCATTTCCACCCCCATCATTATGTCCCACCAATTACCCCCTCCCTCCATCCCTCTCTCCCTCCCTCTCTCCCTCCCTCCTTCCCGCCATCCCGACCTCTCTCTCCCTCTTACCTTTTGTCCTACCATCCCCCTCCCTCCCTCCCTTCCTCCCTCCCTCCTTTCCTGTCTTCCCTCACTCTCTCTCCTCTTACCTTTTGTCCTACCATCCCCCTCCCTCCCTCCCTTTCTCCCTCCCTCCTTTCCTGTCTTCCCTCACTCTCTCTCTCTTACCTTTTGTCCTACCATCCCCCTCCCTCCCTCCCTCCCTCCCTCCCTCCCTCCCTCCTTTCCTGTCTTCCCTCACTCTCTCTCCTCTTACCTTGTCCCTGATTCCTTGTCTCATGTTTTCTCTCTCGAACTCCATCTTGGCGTATTTCTCCTTCCTCTCCTCCTCCTGCTGTCTCAGCGCCTCCTGTCTTTCTTCCTCCTTCTTGGCTGCATCGGGGTCTTCCTCCTTCTCCTCACCGCCCAGCATCTTACCCACGTCAGGTGGACCCCCTACACACACACACACACACACACACACACACACACACACACACACACACACACACATAGTCAGAGGTTAGAGACAGACAGGCAATAACCACAGACAGACAGACAGACAGACAGACAATAACCACAGACAGACAGACAGACAGACAGACAATAACCACAGACAGACAGGCAATAACCACAGACAGACCGACAGACAGACAGACAAACAGACCGACAGACAGACAGACAATAACCACAGACAGACCGACAGACAGACAGACTTCAGTGCTTTTCCTCTCCTGGTGACAGTGATGTCCTCTCAGCCTGTATTTTATAGCACATGTATGTGCTGGAGACTGTGTGAACCATGAAGCCCGTGTGTTACCGGACACGGACCTGAACATGTATGTGCTGGAGACTGTGTGAACCATGAAGCCCGTGTGTTACCGGACACGACCTGAACATGTATGTGCTGGAGACTGTGTGAACCATGAAGCCCGTGTGTGTTACCGGACACGGACCTGAACATGTATGTGCTGGAGACTGTGTGAACCATGAAGCCCGTGTGTTACCGGACACGGACCTGAACATGTATGTGCTGGAGACTGTGTGAACCATGAAGCCCGTGTGTTACCGGACACGGACCTGAACATGTATGTGCTGGAGACTGTGTGAACCATGAAGCCCGTGTGTTACCGGACACGGACCTGAACATGTATGTGCTGGAGACTGTGTGAACCATGAAGCCCGTGTGTTACCGGACACGGACCTGAACATGTATGTGCTGGAGACTGTGTGAACCATGAAGCCCGTGTGTTACCGGACACGGACCTGAACACGCTGGTAAAGCGTGACGTCACAACATGCGCTAGAGGCAAACACACGTTTAGATGGAGCCAGGTTTAGAATAGATTATTTTTCTTCTCAGCATCTGAGGTGTAAGATCCTGTGTGTCTGTCTAAGCAGCATCATAGCCTTCTCCTATGAGGCGTAAAGTCTCACGTTATCGTATGTGAAGTGTGCGTTCTTCTTTTGAATGGCTTTGGCTGTTTGTGTGTTCATATGCTGTGTTTGCTTGCTTCATATAATGACTTCACCAGCAAAGAAATCCCATAGCAAAAAAACAAATCACTTGCAGCATATGTACTCGAGTTTTCTTTTTATAATATATATTACATTTCAGTTTTTTTTTTAAATATTGAAATATAGGCTTTGCCCCAAAGGACAGGAAAAAAGAGAGGTGGAGGTGGAAACCATTTCCCTTCTGCTGTGAAGGAGAAGGATCCGTACATAGAGGGAGAAAGGTTAGATATGAGGTTTTGTCCTGGAAGAAAGGGAGGGAGAGAGGGAGGAGAAGAGCTGCAGGGCTCTAAAGCAGAGATTAGGGAAGGAGGGAGAGAGAGAGAGAGAGAGAGAGCGAGGGGTGAGATGAGAATGTGTCACTAGCCATTCAAACCAATTAGCAGAGACTAGTGTGAGGTATCACCATAGTACAGCTGCTGACTGCAGAACTACTGGAGTGAAAGAGAGAGAGACGGGGGGAGAGAGAGAGAGAAATGGATGAAGGGAGAGAGAGAGAAGGGTGGGGGTTGTGAGGGTACTTGCACAGTGGGAGGGTTCTCCCCAGTGTAAGGGTTAGTGTTAGAGGTAAGAGGTCAGAGGTTAAAGGGTACCGGAGCGAAAGAGAGAGGGGAAGAGAGAGAGAGATGGTGCAGGGGAGGAAATTAAGAGGGGGAGAAAAGGATGGAGCAGAGGAAGAGAGAGAGAAAGATGGACGGAATAGCAGGGGGAGAGAGATAAACTGAGAGAGGAAAGGCGGTATATAGAGAGGATGAATTTAAGGAAAGTCAAATGGAGAGAATGGGGAAGAACGTTGTGAAGAAGAGTACGATATAAAGGAGAGTGCGGAGGAGGAAGGTGAGCTCCTGTCTGAGCTGCAAGTTGGCTATAACACATCTTTTCCTCTCTTTTCTTGAGTCATCAGCTTTAAAAAAAGAACTGCAGCGAAACGCAGTGTGGGGGAAGAAGGGACAGGACAGGAACGACAGAGGAAAAAACAGGGGGATTGATCCAGGAGGAGAAAAAGAGGAGAGAAAGAGTGGAACGGGAATGTAGAGAAAAGAGGTAGAGAGTGTGTGTCTGTGTCTGTGTCTGTGTCTGTGTCTGTGTCTGCGTCTGCGTCTGCGTCTGCGTCTGCGTCTGCCTGTGCCTGTGCCTGTGCCTGTGCCTGTGCCTGTGCCTGTGTGTGTGTGTGTGTGTGTGTGTCTTTGTATACTATGCCAGCCCGTCTGTTGGTTTAAACTCACTTTTCCTTCTTCCTCCAGCCTGTCTAATCAGAGAAAAGGAAGCGTAGCTAAAAGGCTGCTAAACTGCCGTTAGCTTTCAAATACAGTTAATGGATTAAACCAACATATAACGCATGGATTAAACCAACATATAACGCATGGATTAAACCAACATATAACGCATTACTAGGTGCAATAATAGTAATAATAATTCTTGTGAATCTTTGGATTCTCCCTCCGTTCCGCTCTGAGACTCCATCTTAGAAGACTTGGTTTGAACCCCGGTGACCTTCCTCTCCAAGGTGATTCAAGATGGAGGACAGGACAGACGCATGGGAAGGAAAGGCAGAGGAGGAAAAAAAAAGGTGGGGAAATTCGTGAAAGGCAGAGCAGTAAAAAGGCAGTGTTATTAAAAAATATATTGGGTGAAGGAAGAAGGAAACGATGCATAGGAAAAAGGAAGAAGGAATAAAAGATGTAATATATCGGACTAAGAAAGAAGTGAAAAGGATACGACGTATTGCAAGAAGGAATACACAAGAAGAAATAAACCTATATGATGTAGAGGAAGTGGGAAGATCACTAGTATGTTCAGTGGATAGAGGAGAGGAAGGAAAGGTTACAGCGGAGGAGAGGACAAAAACCGTGTTGAGACTCAACCCCCCCCCCCCCTCTCTCTGCCTGAGAGATGCAGCTTGCCGTGACCGTTTCACTGTTTGAGTTACGCCTCGCTGCACAACTCACAATGTAGTGTGCTGCTGTAGGGCCTATTTCAGTGTGTGTGTGTGTGTGTGTGTGTGTGTGTGTGTGTGTGTGCGTGCGTGCGTGCGTGGGTGTGTGTGTGTTTGGACTACAGAACAGTATTTTTAGACAGCCTTTGTAGTACAAAGACATGGTGAAACAGTTGAGTTCAGTGAAACTGAAATCTTTCTAGTAACTTTGAGAATATAAAGCCTTGGTTCTGCCGAGACTGACTGTAGTTGACTGGGTCGGTGCATTGTGGGTAAATTATTTTAGTATTCAGTACCTCCAGACACCGTCTGTGAGGGTTACAAAAAGTTTAGACTTCTACTAAGGAAAAACATCCAAAAGATTTGGTTGAAAGTCACAGTCAGTACTGTACTAGTTAGAGTTATGAAAGACTTGTGCCTCCTGTCTTAAATAAATCTGTTTTATTAAAAGTTTTCAGCTGTTGCATTACTTTGTTATTTCATTTTAATATGTAGTACACATCCTCTGTCCTAGAGAGCTCTAAGAACAGATTTAGAAGACACACACAGCCCAGTCTACCGGACTGACATCTTCTCATAAAATATACATCTCTGAGTCTGAAATCTCTCCCCCTCTCTCTCTCTCTCTCTCTCTCTCTCTCTCTCTCTCTCTCTGCACTCGCCAGTCGTGACTTTGTGGGTTAGATTGTAGAATATATTATTTATAAATTCTGGCCTCGACCTAGCTCACACACGCACACACTCATGCATGCACACACACATGCACACACACCCATGCACACACACACACACACACACACACACACACACACACACTCATGCACACACACAAACTTTCACACAGACACTACACCCTAGATTGTGGGTCGTATGCTCCCAAGAAGAACTCAAGGTCAGGGTGATGAATTGAATTAGATTTGGGACGGGTAGGCCACGAGCAGAGGGAGGGAGGGGGAAAGAGGAGGGAGATGAAAGAGAGAGAGAGGGAGAGTGAGACAGGGAGAACGAGAAAGAGAGAGCTAGAGAGAGAGGGAGAGCGAGAAAGATAGAGCTAGAGAGAGAGAGAAAGAGAGAGAGAGACAGAGAGAGAGAGAGGGAGAGAGAGAGGGATAGAGCTAGAGAGAGAGAGAGAGAGAGGGATAGAGAGAGAGGGAGAGAGAGAGGGGGGAGAAAGAGGAATAGGGGACAGGGAGGAGGAGGAATATCTATACCCTCGCTTTTTTACAGCCAATGAGGACACACAGCTGTGGACCCTGAAAGCCAATCACATTAAAAGGCAGTAAATGTGATTGGCTAAGAAGTTGACCGGATAAATGTGGCAGCTGACTGAGGGCAAACACGGCAAGGCGGTGCTGTCCCTCAAAGACTTCATACTGGAAATATTATTATATTATGTTATGTTATGTTATGTTACATTATATTTATTATGTTATGTTATATTATATTATATTTATTATATTATGTTATATTATATTGTGTTATATCATTTTACAGTTCTTTACAGAAAGTAAGACAGTACAGAGTCCTATTATGCTTTGTTAGCATGTGTGCGGTGTCCCATCTCTTAAGTGAAAGCCACTCAGGGATTATGCTTCCTCAGTACTTGGGGACTACAGCCATGATGATACAGCGACATCACTCACTATTTTATGTCTTCTGGTAATTGAAGTGTTTTTATGGCCAGCCTTTTCATTTGGCCCGCAGGAATAATTGACGGTTTATTGAATTTATTGAACGTGCAAAAGGGGAACTGAGCTGTATTGTTTATTAAACACGGGTTATGTGCTTTAGCTTGGTTCAGGTACAGCTCAGCACTCTGGAAACTGGGATTTTACTGTCTTGTTGAGGGTGCACTTTAGCATTCTAATGTGAACAGGAGCAATCTGAGTTAGCGTGGTGTAGGTCAGCACTGCAGTGTAAAAACACACATAATGTGGACTAGCATGGTATGCATATGGATGTGCACTGAGGTGTAAAACAAACCGACTTGTTTCGATGGAAGTGTCATATCAGGATGGGATGTTAAAGAGCCAAGTCTAGTTGTTCAAAAGAACCCAACCCAACTATGCGGCTCAGCCACTGATACTCTGGGGACTGAAATGCCTGCTTCTCAAAATTAACACCAGCCAATGACAACGTCCTCAAAGACAAACCACACAAAGTCAACAACAATGACGAAGCAAAGTAAACAACAATGACAACACAAAGTAAACAACAATGACAAAACAAAGCAAACAACAATGACAAAACCTCAAAGTGTAGTGTGTTTTTGTGTGTGTGTGTGTGTGTGTGTGTGTGTGTGTGTGTGTGTGTGTGTGTGTGTGTGTGTGTGTGTGTGTGTATGAGTGTGTGTGTTCATCTGTTTGTTTGTGTGTGTCCATGTCTGTTCATGTGTGTGTTTGTGTCTATGTCTGTGTGTGCATAAGAGTGTGTGTGTGTGTGTGTGTGTGTGTGTGTGTGTGTGTGTGTTCCGCTTCCCTCAGCAGGTCTAGAGGTCTGCCTCCTCTGAAATAAAATCTGGGAGGAGCTTTGGAGAGGAAGTGCAAAGCAGGCACATACACTTTCTAAGACAGAAACAATCGATAACAGATCCCTCGAGTTCAATTCAGTTCAGTCAAACTCTTGTCACTAGGCTTATAACTTATAGTAATAGTTCTTATGATAACCCCCCTCTTAGCGCAGCTTTCGTTTTGTGGGCTCTAACTGCAGAGTTGACAGGCATGGTCCACCTGTACGGTTTGCTCCGGACGTTGTCGGCCTTCTATACAGTGATGCCTGGGAGACCATACCTCTCTCACACACACACACACACACACACATACATACAGTACACAGCAAAAACACACCAAGCATTGGATCATTGATCCTAATTGCCTGTCATACACTGGAGTCTGTGAGCCTTTTTTCCCCTCAATTTATAACCTGATTCAGCGGCAACGCACACACACACACACACACGCAAACACACACACAAGACACATACAGATAATAGCATCAAAGTGATGATGGATGTTAAGGGCCTTTCCGTTGCTCGGGGCAATGGATCGCTAAAGACCATGTGACTGTTCTAATGCACCTGTCAATCTCAAACCACTTCCTGGTCTGACAGTAACCTCCAGGGATGTAGAGGGTTTCATACGGTCACTATTGCTTCATCAGGGCTTGTCTGACAGTTACCGCCAGGGATGTAGTGGGTGATCTCACACGGACACTGGTAGTACTGGTGTATATGGTCCACTGTCACATTAAGTCACTAATGGAAGGCACTCTGTAAACGTTTACAAACATACACAGTTTGCAAACTATACTCGCCTATTAGCAAACTGACCCGAGAATATAACTGCAGACACAGCTTATTAGGTATAGGATCACTTCATGTGTCATAATACTTTACACTGTAGTGTGCACTCATCTCCTATGTTGTAATACTTTACCCTATAGTGCACACTCATTTCCTGTGTTATTATACTTCACACTTTAGTGCCCACTCATTTTCTGTTTTAATACATTTCCCTGCAGTGCACACTAATTTCCTGTGTTATCATACTTTAGTGCACACTCATTTCCTGTGTTTTCATACTTTGGTGCACACTCATTTCCTGTGTTTTCATACTTCACCCTGTAGTGCACACTAATTTCCTGTGTTTTAATATTTTATGTAGTGCACACTTGTTCACTACTTAAAGCACTAAATGGATGTAAATATAAGTAATGGTGTCTTGGAGATATAATGGGGTGGGGTTTGGCGGTGGGCCCCATAATAATAATAATAATTAAAAAAAAAATGTAATTATAATAATAACAATAATAATAATGAAAATAATAATAATGATAATATAAATTTTGCTCCACAGCAGAGGGCAGGGTCTGCTGCCCTGTTGTTAGAGAGAAGACATACTGCTCTCAACTGTCACGTCTTCAAACAAACAGCTCCACAGCAGAGGGCAGGGTCTGCTGCCCTGTGTGTCCTAGAGAGAAGACATACTGCTCTCTGTACTGTCTGCTCCCTGTACTGTCTGTACTGCTCTCTGTACTGTCTGTACTGCTCTCTGTACTGTCTGTACTGCTCTCTGTACTGTCTGTACTGCTCTCTGTACTGTCTGTACTGCTCTCTGTACTGTCTGTACTGCTCTCTGTACTGTCTGTACTGCTCTCTGTACTGTCTGTACTGCTCTCTGTACTGTCTGTACTGCTCTCTGTACTGTCTGTACTGCTCTCTGTACTGTCCGAATACCAGGACTTTATGACTTTAAGACACTGGTATGGAGGATACATTTATCAAAGGGCTAAGCTACGACACACACGCATGCACGCACACACACACACACGCACACGGTCGGTTAAAAAAAATTATTTTGAGCATGCTTGGAAGAACTGCATTATTTAATGGTATGCAGGCGATGAATATGACCTTTGGGAAAAGCCCAAGTTTCGACTTTATTGGGCCTATATGGATTATCATTCCAGTTTGAGTTTAGAGCCAGACCTTGATGGGTTTTTCAGGATCCCAGGCTTCCACTGCAGCAGTAAGGCACGTGCCCATGATCGCACTTAAGACCAGGTTGAGCGTGCTCATCGTCCTTCTTCAAAGCCGATCACACAACGTTCGCGTGAATAAGTTGATATTTTTTATTCCTTTTTTATATAATTGTAACGTATGTATTTTTTTTATTGTCATATTGCCTGTCCTGGTTCCTGCCTGTTGCCTGTAGCCTCCACAGCCGAATAGTCTCCCCCCTTAACACTGCAGTCCCGTTAAATCAACTCACCTCCCATCGCCGCTTTCATTACGAAATTCATGATGAAGCGCTTGTTAGTCTTCCGTCTGGTCTATCGGGTGTTTGTGGTTATCACCGGCAGCACCTGGTTCTGCTGTCCGAGGAGGAAGGGTAGCCTACAGTGGCAAGCGGAAGAAGAAAAAAAAAACGTCAGATGATGGAATCGGGACTTATAACTTGACTTTGCCATATGACCGCTGGTCTTGATTTTAGTGATGATGTTGCTTGCACCTGCACTGAGCTCTCTGTTGGTGCCCTCAATTTACACCCTCGATTTATCTCGTGAATATACGCTGACAACGGGTTATTGTCAAGGGCAAAAAAACTTACTTGCAAACTGTTTCGCTGGGTATTTTTAAGACATGGACGCGAGAACAGAATGACAAACCTTTTAGCTGCAGTCTAATTGCATTTCAACAATCAATCTTCTTTCCGGTTGTCAATATAGATTTCAAAAGCTTTTTAAACCAAGCATAAACTGCCTACATGCCAAGATGGAATATAGCCTATACCCTATCAAGAAGTGATAGCTTGTGACCATTACCGCTTCAAAATCTTCCCAAATCATTGAACATACATACTCGAGAGGACTAGGCCCACCTCTGCAGGCAATGTAAAATTGATGCCTGAATGCGCATTCCTTGGAAAATGTATGATCTATTAATTTTGTACGTGACCTAGCAATGCTAATTGAGACGTAAATTAGCTTAGAGGCTGTTTTACCGCGTACTTATCAATCACAATAATAAGTCGTGTTTAACTATATAACATTTCTTTCTTCCCATTCTCGACATTTTACCTCAACTGAACCCCGCGCGCGTAACAAGCGTTCGCACTTCCACTGCCTTGTGCCGGGAGAATTTCAGGACCATTTTAGGGTGGACAGCTCCCCGAATCCCCGTCCCGTGAAAAAACACATTAACAATCATGATTCATCTTGGCAATCTAAGAGCAACGCAATGTACCTTTACTCGCTCCTCTGTTTGAGACCAAACGACTTAGTTATCCTGATATCCTTGTGTGGAGATTGTTGCAAAAAAAAGGCGTGGATGGAGAGATTCGGTTTCAGACGTTCGATTGGAACATCCCTGTTATTTCCAAGAGGCGCGATGAGCCAGTCTTCCTGCAGCGCGCGACGAGGAACAGCAGAAGTGCGCTCGCGTCAGAGAGAGGGGGGAACTGCAGTGGGGCTGCCTACTGCTTGTGATGATGATGATGACAATTACACGGAGCGTTCTCTTTTCTTCTCCACATTCTCTAAACGTCCCGCGTCCTCTGCTCTCAAACCAATTACGCGTTTTCAAACCTCACTGAAATACTCTACGGCCAACGCAGGCTTTTTATAAATGTTGAATTGCTTAATATTGAACACTTTTTTGTGGTAAAAAAAAAACACGAATGTTTTAGGGTTAGATGTAGGTTGGTGTTGAAGACGGGTTGACGGGATGCGCCACTTCAACATTTTGTTTGGTGCATTAACACCTTTCGAGTCGATGGTGTCTTTGATTTTTCCAGATGACAAAACTATACCGTGCTGCAAAATGTCCGCTCAGCATTTATAATAACTTACCTGGCCAAATTTATAAAAAACATTTGCCTTTATTCCAGAAAATATCGGCATTAGAATGTCTTGGTATGGCAACTCACCATGGTGATGTAATAAAGTTGTGAAGCATTTTTATACTTGTGTTATAGCGGACGTTTACTGGGGAGATACATAATGACACGCTTTTCTATTCTGCGGCTACTAGTGTGTTTCCAATTTATCCTCTTAAACTGTAGTATAAGGACTGTTTAAATATCTCGATGGAAAACAGCTCAACTCTTCAGTTCGTTC
>JAPMUY010001091.1:27500-42500 GCA_026901105.3 Galaxias olidus
TTCCGTCCATCCCCCCCTCACTCTACCTCTCTCCTCCCTCCATCCCTCCCTCACTCTCCCTCTCTCCTCCCTCCATCTCTCCTCCCTCCATCTCTCCTCCCTCCATCCCCCCTCCTCTTCTCTCTTCATCTCCCCCTCACTCTCCTCTCTCCTCCCTCCATCCCCCTGTTACCTCTCTCCTCCCTCCATCCCCTCACTCTACCTCTCTCCTCCCTCCATCCCCTCACTCTACCTCTCTCCTCCCTCCATCCCCCCTCCTCTCCCTCTCTCCTCCCCCCATCCCCCCTCACTCTCCTCTCCTCTCCATCCCCCCTCACTCTCCCTCTCTCCTCCCCCATCCCCCCTCACTCTACCTCTCTCCTCCCTCCATCCCCCCTCACTCTACCTCTCTCCTCCCCCCATCCCCCCTCACTCTACCTCTCTCCTCCCCCCATCCCCCCCTCATTCTCCCTCTCCTCTTCTTCTTCAACCCCCCTTTCCGTTGTTAATGCCACTAGGACCATGAAGTGGTCTGTATTGATTACGTTTTTCCATCTTGTCCAGTTAGTCTCTCTCTCTACCCCCCCCCCCTCTCTTTCTCGTTCTCGCTCACCCTTTCTTTGTATCGCTCTCTCTTTTCCATACGCTAAGTCAAACTGCTGACCGTAAGCTATCTGCTGCTGCATAGCTCGAGGAGAGCATGTGGAAAGACACTCAGGGGTCCATGCATATTTGATATCCATAAAAGGTTTACCATACAGTGGAGACGACATGATTTCAGCTCATATATTTAAAAATAAAAATAAAAAAGTCCCATTACAATACCATCTCCTTAACTGAAATGCATCTGATTTAGTTTCTATTTGCAAAACATCCAAATATAAGTAAAATAAAATAAAGAATAAACTATGCATTGTACATAATGACTGTTTTCAAACAATGACATTGGAATGTTTTTTTTTTCTGTTCCGACAGAAATTTTTTCCAGCAGTGAAATATTAGTATGAACAGTCCTTACTTCGCTTGCTGTATGACTTTGCAGATATGACGGATGCCCTTGTGAGACCTTGTCTTGCATTGCAGATACCAACATAGCCGAACTGTCATACCTGCTGCCCCCACATGGCCAAATACTGAACTGCAACAGAACCAATCTCCTTTCCACACAGACCAGTATGAAAACAATACCTCACTGTACTCCCTGTACTCCAGACAGCTTGAGCCCTATGTCCAATCCTTCAAACACATCAAAGTCACATAAAATCTATGATTCAATACATTTGGTCAATGGTTCAACCCTCATTAGCGACATGGTTTACAGATTCACGTATTGTCAGCCCATGCCTTTTTTAAAGGGAGACCTTGGTCGTCAGTTTGTTATTTCATGCGGGGAGTTTCTTCCACTATGTCACTCAAACCCAATGAGACGTACAGCTTTCCCTGGTCGCCCTGCACCAAACCCTGAGCGGAGAGCAGAGAGAGAAAACCCTCTCTGATGTGTGTGTGTGTGTGTGTGTGTGTGTATGTGTGTGAGTGTGTGTGAGTGCGTGTGAGTGTGTGGGCCAGGGGTCCCTCGAGGGCGGACACACACTTTCTTCTTGTCTGTGTGCAGAGTACCCATGAGTACTGATGCTTAAAGAAAGAAAGGGGGGGGGGGGGGGCAAAAGACAGATACAAAGAAAGAGAGAGAGAGAGAGAGAGAGAGAGAGAGAGAGAGAAAGAGAGAGAGAGAGAGGGAGAGAGAGAGAGAGAGAGAGAGAGAGAGAGAGAGAGAGAGAGGAGAGAGAGAGAGAGAGAGAGACAGAGAGGGAAAGAGAGAGAGAGAGAGAGAGAGACGGAGAGAGAGCGAGATAGAGAGAGCGAGAGAGTGGGGGAGGTTTACCCGGAGGACAGAATGCAGTATTGTGCGAGTGCAGCACGCTGGAGCACACTGAGGCAGCCCCGATGCACGTAGCACAGCGGTCTGTAGCTCCGTCACGCGAAGAGGGGAAAAGCATAGCAACAGTGGCCGCCTTAAACAACTACACTTATGAGACCGACACCATGGCTCTAATGCTAATAATAATAATTCATTTTATTTATATAGCGCTTTTCTAACACCCAGAGACGCTTCACAATATCTACATAGATAACAAGACAAAAATAAACACTTAAACAGAAACAGGTAGAAACGGACAGAGAGCAACAACAAGAGAGTGAAACTTAAAACAGGAAGTGGTTATGCACAACTACACCTATACTACTATCCCATGCTCACCATGGCTCTAAAGCTAAACTTCAAACAGGAAGTGGTTATGCACAACCACACCTATACTACTATCAGATCCTCACCATGGCTCTAAAGCTAAACTTAACCAGGAAGTGATTATGCACAACCACACCTATACTACTTTCAGATCCTCACCATGGCTCTAAAGCTAAAGGGTTATGCACAACCACACCTATACTACTATCAGATCCTCACCATGGCTCTAAAGCTAAACTTCAAACAGGAAGTGGTTATGCACAACCACACCTATACTACTATCAGATCCTCACCATGGCTCTAACCAGGAAGTGATTATGCTATAACTTCAGATCCTCACCATGGCTCTAAAGCTAAAGGGTTATGCACAACCACACCTATACTACTATCAGATCCTCACCATGGCTCTAAAGCTAAACTTCAAACAGGAAGTGGTTATGCACAACCACACCTATACTACTTTCAGATCCTCACCATGGCTCTAAAGCTAAACTTAACCAGGAAGAGGTTATGCACAACCACACCTATTCTACTATCAGATAGTCACCATGGCTCTAATGCTAAACTTAAACAGTGAAAAGGCATGCACTACTGTGTTAACTTTAGCCAAGCACGTCTGTGGGTCGTTCAAGTCTGAGTGAAGGTCATTGGAGTTGGTAATGGAGACTCCTGGAGACAGCTTGTCATAGCGCTACAGTTGTGGTACAAAACGTTGTGGTATAACAGCCTGAGCAGTGCAGCAGTGCTTTCAAGATTTCCCAGGGTTGAGTGGTTGGTTGGGGGTGGGGAAGAGAGATGGGGGAAGTGATTGAGTGCATTCCAGATCCCTACGCACGTCCTACTGCGTCACCCCCCCCCCCCCCCCCCCCCACACACACACACACAGACCACAACAGAACCACCATCGTCCACCCGCCCCCACTCTTCTGTCCCATCACTGACCCCCCCCCCCCTTCATCTTATACCATGCTCCCCTGTTAATAAGCCTTTTCTATAACTTCTCCATCACCTTGGCGCCTTAGCTTCTTCTAAACCTCTACTTTTTCTCTTTCTGTGGATTTGCGGTTCTGTCATTCTCCCTCTCTTCATGTGTGCCCTACTGCATTCCAGCATATTCATGTCCGCTCTCTTTCTATTAGATATATCATGACTATTATGCAAGCCAGCTTTTGTTTTCGTAAATAGCCCCTGCAATGCACCACACTTATAAAATAGATCGCTGCACAGCGCAATGATGCTAGCCATTCCATACTGCGGTGTAATGAAAATGTATGTCTGCAGAAATATGCGTGTAGGTGGCACGCGAAAAACACTCGCTCCCGCATGTGTATGAATGATTGCGTCCGTGTGTTTAGGAAGGAGATGGGTTCGTAATTACTAATAACTGACATTGTTAGTATTTTGTAATTGTTTTCTATTTCAACCTACTTGGGAAGGTAGAAGAAAAGCGCACCATATGCACGTGTCTTCCGCAGCATTACACTGTTTACTACTACTAACGAATTGCTGAAGCGCTCACTGACTGCTGTGTAGTAGAACTACAGGATATGCACATAAAGTGAAGAGGACGTTTCTGCGTAAAGGTTGCTAACTTCAGCCAACATTGGTGGTGTACACATATCGAATAAATAAACAAGACGTTCTGAATCGTTAACAATTAACAATCGTTAACAAGGCAGCCAGAACCCAAACTGAAAAAGTTGACAAGAAAAGCAAGGTAGTCTAACGCCGGGTAGCAATATTATTGACCTAGCCAGCTACACTAGGCTAGGTTAAATTATACCAACCCAGATTAGCTGGTGCTGCTACATTGCTACCCTTTCCCAAAGTTGCTTATTCAGATTTAACTCTAGGTAAATTGCAACTTTTGTTCAGTGACGGTGTCGTTACCTCTCTCTCTAGCCTGCCATGCAACGTTATTATGTTTAAAGTAAACAATTTAATTAGCAATTGAATCGGACTACTACCAACATTCGGTGCTCGACATCGTGGACATGTTAGCGAGCTAGCGAGGACGTAGCCAACCGGACCTGCTGGGGGAACAAACTTCGCTAACGATAGAGAAACAAGGTATAATTTATAGCTATATTGCGTTATTTCTTGTCCTTTGGCTTTGCATTGTATGGTGTGGTCAGATCTTTAAGAAAGACTGTGTTATGTTAGTACTGTTGCTAGAACGCTACGCTAGTGTTTATACATCTAGGCAGCTTGACTTTTGATTTGAGAAGTTTGGACTCTGTCCTCTTGATTTTCTTTTCAACAGTTGGACTTATAATTGGCTATCTATATTAACGTGGTTAAATATGTACCGTCTGTTATTTCAAGTTATGCCGTTGTTAAATTTACAGGCCCGGTTTCCCGAACAGGGATTAAGCCAAGTCCTAGACTAAAAAACATTTTCGATGGAGAATCTCCATTGACAGTGAGATTTAGTCTAGAACTAGGCTTAATCCCTGTACGGGAAACCGGGCCACAGTGTGCGAGCCATCCACTCACTGGTATTTGTTAATTTACAAAGCATTATATCAGCTTCCATTCCATCGTAAAATGTACCACTCTTACATGATGCAATCCTTGAAGGTACCTAGGCTAGGGCACGTACTGCGTTTGGAAAAAATTCATTTAAAATCCCTTCTCCATCTACTTGACATAAATTTAAAACAAATTATAAATATTAAGGAAATCGTTTCATTACATATTTTTGGAGCCAGGATAAATCAATTGGTACATGACACAATATGGCCTTGTCATGTTTTTTTTCTTCACATTTTAAAGTTTAGACATTTTTTATGGTCAGAATGTCTTGTTTTATGAAACTTGTGAAACTTTTTATGTGCTGCCTTTTTGGCCAGGTCTCCCTTACAAAGATTTTCTTAATCTCAATGAGACTAACCTGGTAGAGTAAAGATAAAACAAACAAACAAAAAATCCAGCTAGCGTAGAAGGTCGGTATAGGCCTACTGGCTGAAGTACAGTCACGAATGTGTGTGAATTCTGACTCCGGTCCTGCACGTACATTTAAATCGTCTGGCTTAACTATGGACATAAAACGACCAATAATAAGGTTACACTTCACATACAATGATTACCGTCTATTTACAGTAAGACTAGTAAGTAGAGTAGAGTAACACATCATCAGTTCATTTCCATCCTAAAACGGAAGTTTGAACATTCTTGTCATGAAGCGGTGCCAGTAGATGGCGCAATTGAATTGCACATTAGCCTACTTCGTTGTGCACAGTTTGCCTGTTCTCAATACCACAAGTCTACTAATGGCAATAGGTTATTCGTATAAACTGGGCTGCACATAGATTGCTAGTATAGTAAGTAGGCTAGTTTAATTAAATAACTTATTTTCGAAAAAGTTGAATTCATGTAATGCACTGGTAAACAATATCTACAGTCATGATAATGATAACAATTTTCTTTAGTGACAATTATCCAGCAACGATTAAACTGACAGTTTTATAGTTGTTATAAATTGTAACACTGCGTGTTATTTTGCCAAACCGCGTTCTATTGTCTGTGGACAGGGACGTATTTAATCTAGCATGTCATAGTGTGATTATGTGCCCTGCCCTTGTACACAGATCATACCTATGTCAATAGATAGGAGTCTGTCAAGTTTATCTGGTCCAAGTCCACCTACAATAGAAGGCGGTTTCATTATCAATATGCTGCCCCCCCCTCCCCCCCATTCATGCCGCTGCCATATAAGTTGAATATAAACTAAAATTCCCTACTCAAGGCCATTACTGTTATTAGCCTTTGAATGTAGATTCACCTTGCATGGTGATTTAGGTTTGGGCTTCAATCAGAATTTAAAGCCAGAGATGTAGAATGAGACTAGAGCCACCTATTTCTCTGCCTTGCTGTGTTGGAAACTAACTTTGCTTTACAAAATATGAAAACCAAATAAACATGCATTTATTTAAAATGTGGTTTAAAAACCAGTCGTTTTTTTTTTTTAATTCATGAGTTCTATGTATTTGTTAGACGTGGCAGACAAGGTGGCCACATTCTGTTTGATTGGCTGCTTCTGCTCGACCTTTGTATCCAATGAGCTTGTCTGACCAATGGAAGGAAAGCACACAGATGGCACAGCTGCAGAAGGGGCCGTGTGTGTGTGTGTGTGTGTGTGTGTGTGTGTGTGTGTGTGTGTGTGTGTGTGTGTGTGTGTGTGTGTGTGTGTGTGTGTGTGTGTGTGTGTGTGTGTGTGTGTGTGTGTGTGTGTGTGTGTGTGTGTGTGTGCGTGCGTGCGTGTGTGTGTGTGCATACGTGCATATGTGTGTGTTTATTTGAGTGAGAGGTAGAGAGAGTGACAGACTGGATTTACTGCGATAGTAAACCGTAATTATTAACTCGCCGTCTAGCTTGTAAAATAAGCAACTGGCTGCAAATCCCATAACTAATGGGTTTGTGTGCACATCATACGACGTGTTTGTGTTTGAATCAACCTGAAAGGGATTAAAACAGACACTCAGAGAAGACAGGAGCATACGTGGTACTGCGTGGATATTTGTGGTGTGTTTCTGTGTGTGTGTGTGTGTGTGTGTGTGTGTGTGTGTGTGTGTCAGGGTGTGGTCGATTTACACCCATGGCGAGTGTCAATATGTATCTTCTTTCGTTGTTATGGTTACATCCGGGATAAGCAAATCCGGGATTGCTATCCCACTCCTGTGGATCCTCAGTGCCCAACGGGAGAGCCGGAGCACCTTTGTTAATCCCCCATGCTGTTGACACAGTGGGCCTGAACGCTGAAGACCTCTTGCTCTGGCTGGGACACTGTCTAGGTGTCTGTGACTGAAGTAGGAATACGTGTCTAACCGCGATGACAGCGGTTGAGGCCACACCCTTGGTTCCAGTGCTCCCTCGGTCCAGCTAAGCCTGTTGTTCCGACCAAATTGTGTTAATGAACTCTGTGAACATTAACTGATTGAACTGTTTTGAACTCTAACAAAGCAAGTTCCACTAGATTTACCTAGACATTATTTATGCTCAATCGGATCAACAACAAAGATTTACCCTCGGGCCTTTCAGTGTATCCCATTGAAAACATCCCTCTCTGAGAGAGAGAGAGAGAGAGAGAGAGAGAGAGAGAGAGAGAGAGAGAGAGAGAGAGAGAGAGAGAGAGAGAGAGAGAGAGAGAGAGAGAGAGAGAGAGAGAGAGAGAGAGAGAGAGAGAGAGAGAGAGAGAGAGAGAGAGAGAGAGAGAGAGAGAGAGAGAGAGAGAGAGAGAGAGAGAGAGAGAGAGAGAGAGAGAGAGAGAGAGAGAGAGATGCTGCCTTAGAGACCGGAATAGACTCACTTCCCCTCTCGCTCCCTCTCAGCCAATCGAGGACACTCATGCAAATGAGTTGTATGCTTGAGTGCCCCTCCCCCTTTCCTTTTCCTCTCCACTCGCCTTCGTCGCTCTTCCTTTTTCTCTCCTATTGCTAAACCGCGGTGGCTGGCCACTGAGAGACAGCCCTGCACCGGCCCCCTTGTTGATGCTGCTCAGGCCAGGGCGAGGAGAGGAGTGGGGAGGAGAGGAGAGGAGGATCCGCCAAGGAGAGAGAATGGAACTGATAGGCAGGAACCCTCATGTGAGTCGGCTGGCTTGCTCTCTCTCTCTCTTGCTCTCTCTCTCCCCCCCCCCGTTTGATTTACTCATTCATTGTTTCCACGCATCCTTCTCTTCATCTCTCGCTTTTCTTCTCCTCCTTCTCTCTCTCTCTTTCTTTTTTTTCCTCTGTTGTCTGCCTCTTATTTCCTCCCTCCCCTTGCAGCGTAAAGCCTTTGGGGTCTTGTGATGTGTGTGTGTGTGTGTGTGTGTGTGTGTGTGTGTGTGTGTGTGTGTGTGTGTGTGTGTGTGTGTGTACGCTGATTGATTAAGTAGTACCACATGATTTAGCTGAATTGCGTCAGGCATGATGACTACAATGAGATGATTCTTAGTGTGATGTGTGTGTGTGTATGTGTGTGTGTGTGTGTTTGTCTGTGATCTGTGTGTGTGTGTGTGTGTGATGTTTTAGTGATGAGGGTGCCCAGAATGCTTGGAATGGCTCTTCCTCATGCCGTTTTGTTGATTCATTCAGTCTCATCATCACAAGCTCTGTGGCTGCTTGTTATACAGCCTGGGCTCCCCCAGCAGGGTGGAGCTCCCTCCGTTTTGAATGAATTACTTTCCAGTCCACCCAGCACGTTCAATGGAACATTATAGGTCAAGCCTACGTAATGAACACAGTTTGCAGGCTTTGTGCAGAGCTTTAACTATTGAGGATTGCCATCTGCTTCTGTTACTCTACTGTAGGCTATTATTTGCATCTTGGCCATATTTGGGTTCGTAGACTAACAATGCATGCCATTTGCAATATGCTTGACACGACACAGGGACACTCAATTCGTAGCAGACAGCCGTACTAAACGCAGGCGTGGCAAATCATTTGTTGCGTAGCAACGGTGTTAGCTGGCGCTAGGCTAGTCCCATAATTTGTTGCATAGCAACAGTGTTAGCTGGCGCTAGGCTAGTCCCATAATTTGTTGCATGGCAACAGTGTTAGCTGGCGCTAGGCTAGTGCCCTGTGTAGCATGTAGCTGGAGCTAACCTCGGACTGGGACCGAGGCCTATCGCTGTGATTAGGGGGGAGACCGTCCGGGACCCCTGCACGTGCCGTCTCCGTATCTGTCTGCATACCCCTGCCTCACTCTCCATCTCTTTATTTTTCTCCATCCCTCTCTCTATCCCTCTTTCTACCTCCCTATCCCTCTCTCTACCTCCCCTGCCTCTTTCTCCATATCTTTATTTTTCTCCATCCCTCGCTCTATCCCTCCTTCTACCTCCTCCTATCCCTCTCTCTACCTCCCCTCCATCCCTCTCTCTACCTCTCTATCCATCTCTCTACCTGTGCCCCTCTCTCTGCCTCTCCAAACACGTGTTGTCCTTTAAGGCCTACTGGTTCTCTGATGTGATGCCTCGTCTTCAGTCTTGCTGTGTGAGGAAGGACCTAAGGCCTAGGCCAGCGTTTCCCAGCCGGTGTGCCGTCAGACATCGTTAGGTCTGTTTAGGGAATTTAGGGAAAGTCACGTTTGGGAAAGATAAACAAAAATGTTGTATGAAGTTCGATTCAGTTTTACGTTAGGGGTGTGCCGCAAAATGAAACTGTTTGTGGCAGCGTACCGCGGGTTGGGTTAGGCTACAGTACAGGGGGCTGGGTTATAGCAGGTTAGAGGTCGTCTCAGGACTGCCAGAGTGGAAATGGTCGCCGCAACACTCAGGGGACCTCCAGGAGAAATCCATGTTAGCGTAATGTAACGTGGCCTAAAACCAATGTTGTGCATTCATTACCTTTTCAGAGAACAGTTCAAACTGGTCCACATCCCCACCCTCTAAGAAAGCAGACCCACAAGGCTTGTTCTCATGGCTCAGTGTTAATGATTCTGTGCCAAATGGTTTACCATTCCGAAGATTATAACGCTATCATAAAGTTGATATGAAACTCTGTCTCCTCATGCTGTGTCATTGCCTTGCTCTTGGCCAGCTGGACCTCCTATTCTCCTAGTAAGCTTGGCAAACCGTCAGGGATCTTTTAAAAAAGAAAAGAGGAAAAACAGCCCAGACCTTGAACTCGCATGAACCAAAGTCCCCCCCCCCATTTCCCACACCCACACGTTGTTTTTTTTTGCCCGCTGAAGTCTATGCGAATGTCGAGTGTCATTGACCGAGAAGCGCGTCGTGCTGTTATTAATGTTGTTAATATCTAACCAACGGTTTCGTCTGCTGTTTCCTGTGCTGTGTGTTTTCCACGCCTCAGCGTCTTCACAGCAGGAAGTTCCATGTGAGTACCTTCTTCTTCTACTCGTACGGCAGAGCGTCAAGGCCGCTCTGAGACCTGACTGTAAACTCACCCCCCCCCCCCCCCCCACGCCTGGCTTACCCCGAAATATCATCAGTGTCTTACTGACGTCCATCATTACGTTAACTGTCGCAGCACCAAGTCGAGGATCAATTCAAACTGGTTTTTATAGTTTGTTTCACAAAACAGCATAAAATGGTTATTGTAATAATAACCTAAGTGTGTCTTACTAAGAGGTGGGTTGCGACCTCCTTAATAAACCTGTTGTTGTCGCTGTGCGGGTCAAGAGTGACCGTTACCATGGTTACGTTTCCATGGTCCAGTGAACCCTGAGCATCGGGAGAGTGGATGGACGTTTGTCTTGCTTTGTTCTGGCGGTTAGTTCTTTATTTGGTCTTGAACTAGAAAAAGGAGGTCGCAAATAGAGGGAGCCAGCCACCGTTTAAAATAGTAATGATAATAATAATAATAATGATGATAGTAATGATAATAATAATAATAATAATAATAATAATAATAATAATAATAGTGTTTTCCTGGCCTTGTTCCCTAAAGTACCAACTAGACACTACACACATGGTTTAGCTTGTGTTCCAGTTGGATGTCGTTCAAGTTCACAACTGGTAGAACCAACCTGGCTGACACTCTGTACTCCTTACAGTGTCCTTAATACTGAACTAGCTCCCCTGTGACTAGTCTGTCTGTCTGTCTGTCTGTCTGTCTGTCTGTCTGTCTGTCTGTCTGTCTGTCTGCCTGCCTGCCTGCCTGTCTGCCTGCCTGCCTGTCTTCCTGCCTGCCTGCCTATCTGCCTGCCTGTCTTCCTGTGTGTGTGTGTGTGTGTGTGTGTGTGTGTGTGTGTAGGAGCTGTACTACCTGAGGGTGCAGAGAAGCAGGGAGAGGATGAATATGGAAGACAAAGTGCAGGTTAGTGTCTCACCTCCCGTGTGTGTGTGTGTGTGTGTTCCTGAGGCTGTGTGTCCACTGCGATTCAGTCATTGCAAGACAAACGCAGGCTGAGGGCGTGTGTGTGTGTGTGTGCATGTCCCTGAGGCTGTGCTCTGTTGAGGCCAAACGCAGGCTGTGTGTGCTTGTGTGTGTGTGTGTGTGTGTTTCTGACTGTGTGCCCTCTGTGTTCCTGTTGGTGCAGGACAAGCGCAGGCTGAGGGTGTGTGTGGCCACCTGTAACCGGGCGGACTACTCCAAATTGGCCCCCATCATGTTTGGGATCAAGGCCCACCCTGAGGAGTTTGACCTGGAGGTGGTGGTGTTGGGGTCCCACCTCATCGACGACTACGGGTACGTAGCGTGGCAGAGAGAGAGAGAGGTGGGGGGATGCCTGCCCGCCAAAATCCACCTGCCGCTATGGGTGACGGCGGTGGAGCTGAAGATGTTGCTGTTGCTTGTGGTGGTGGTGGTGGTGCTTTTCCATTCCATTTCTAAAATGTCCACCGTTTTGCTGTGATGAATAACATTCCCGTAGGAGTGCTGCTGAAGGGCTATCTCTCCGTCCCTTGTGTCCTTGTTTTCAAAGTTGTATCTGGTGTTTGGGTTGTAGAAAGCGTTAAAGACACAATAGTGATTAGCTGGAAGCGGACTGTTATCTAAGACCAAGCCGCTGTTCGATAGACCATGTACTTTCTGTACAATCACACAGACCCAGCTTTTTACAAACAAACGCTAAAAAACTGTTACCAGACCAAAAGTCTGAATATTCAACAGTTTAAACGGTTCCGTCTGTGTCCGTAGCAACACATTCTAAATGATTCTGTGTCCGTAACAACAAGTTCTAAATGATTCCGTCTGTGTCCGTAGCAACACATTCTAAATGATTCTGTGTCCGTAGCAACAAGTTCTAAATGATTCTGTCTGTGTCCGTAGCAACAAGTTCTAAATGATTCTGTCTGTGTCCGTAGCAACAAGTTCTAAATGATTCTGTCTGTGTCCGTAGCAACACATTCTAAGAGATTCCATCCCGTATCCGCAGCAACAAGTTCTAAATCATTACATCTGTATCCGTAGCAGCAGGTCCTAAAAGGTCTTGTCCTCTCTCCCCTGCAGCAAACACTTGTTGTAATGGTTTCTGTCCTCATCCGTAGCGACACGTTCTGCCCGTTCCCGTCTCCACAGCAACACGTTCCGGATGATCGAGCAGGACGAGTTTGACATCGGCTCCAAGCTGCACACCATCGTGCGGGGGGAGGACGAGGCGGCCATGGTGGAGTCCGTGGGGCTGGCGCTCGTCAAGCTGCCCGACGTCCTGCAGAGGCTCCGCCCCGACGTCCTGGTCGTCCACGGCGACCGCTTCGACGCCCTGGCGCTGGCAACCGCCGCCGCGCTGATGAACATCAGGATACTGCACCTGGAGGGAGGAGAGGTGAGGGGTTAACGTCAGGATACTGCACCTGGAGGGAGGAGAGGTGAGGGGTTAACGTCAGGATACTGCACCTGGAGGGAGGAGAGGTGAGGGGTTAACGTCAGGATACTGCACCTGGAGGGAGGAGAGGTGAGGGGTTAACGCACCAGGATACTGCACCTGGAGGGAGGAGAGGTGAGGGGTTAACGTCAGGATACTGCACCTGGAGGGAGGAGAGGTGAGGGGTTAACGTCAGGATACTGCACCTGGAGAGAGGAGAGGTCAGGGGTTATTGTAAATGAATAATTGACCTATCTCTGGCTGGTCTGTTAGTCCAGAGGCACACGGCTCTCTCTCATTGTCATTTTCTACAGTGATCTGTACAGCGTCTTTCCTTCCTGTAAATTACCTGTCTCTATTTTCTCCTTCTCCGTTTCTCGCTCCCCCCCCCACCCTCTCTCCATCTCTCTCTCCTTCTCTGTCTTTGTCTCTCCCTCTTTCCCTCCCTCCTCTCTCTCTCTCTCTCCCTCTCTTCTTCTCTCCCTCCATCCCTCCTTCCCTCCCTCTCACCCCCTGCTCTTCTCTTCCTCCCCCCCCCAGGTGAGTGGGACCATCGATGACTCTATCCGCCATGCCATCTCTAAGCTGGCCCACTACCACGCCTGCTGCACCCGCAGTGCCGAGCAGCACCTCATCGCCATGTGTGAGGACCACGCTCGCATCCTGCTGGCTGGCTGCCCGTCCTACGACAAGCTGCTCTCCGCACATCACAGGGAGGACTACATGGACATTGTCAAGTGCTGGCTAGGTACACGCCCGTGTGTGTGTGTGTGTGTGTGTGTGTGTGTGAAGTGCTGGCAAGGTCCACGCCTGTGTGTTTGTGTGTGTAAAGTGCTAGCTAGGTCCACGCCTGTATGTGTGTGTGTGTGTGTGCGTGTGTCAAGTGCTGGCTAGGTACACGTGTGTGTGTGTGAGAGAGTTCGGGTGTATCGTGTTATGGAACGACTTAGTTCCTCTCTGACTCAGATCACGAGCGCATGTTGTGTGGTGATGTGTCATCAACAGGGGACAACGTGCAGGAGCAGGACTACATAGTGGCGCTGCAGCACCCGGTCACCACGGACATCCAGAACTCCATTAAGATCTACGGCCTGATGCTGGACGCTCTCATCTCCTTCAACAAGAAGACCCTCATCCTCTTCCCCAACATAGACGCGGGTCAGGGATCCAGAGAGCACACATGATGTCTCTGTCTGTCTCTGTCTCTGTCTGTCTCTGTCTCTGTCTGTCTGTCTCTCTCTGTGTCTGTCTGTCTCTGTGTCTGTCTGTCTCTGTCTCTGTCTGTCTCTGTGTCTGTGTCTGTCTCTGTGTCTGTCTCTGTCTCTGTCTCTCTCTTTGTCTGTCTGTCTCTGTCTGTCTCTGTCTGTGTCTGTCTGTCTCTGTCTCTGTGTCTGTCTCTGTCTCTGTCTCTCTCTCTGTCTGTCTCTCTCTGTCTGTCTCTGTGTCTGTCTCTCTGTCTCTGTGTCTGTCTGTCTCTCTCTCTGTCTGTCTCTGTCTGTCTCTGTCTGTCTGTCTCTGTCTGTCTCTCTCTGTGTCTGTCTGTCTCTGTATCTGTCTCTGTCTGTGTCTGTCTCTGTCTCTGCCTGCCTCTTGTAATAGATAATATATATCTATGACAGAAAATAACCAATTAATAAGAGGGAAAAACCATGAAATGATCAAGTACAATTTGACATTTGTGTTGATGACTACAGAGTCTGATTCCGAGTCTGTACACAGAGAAATCACTACAGTCAGATTAGTCTAACGACATAGCAAGTTCTGATTAGTTAACAAGGTTGGAACGAGCATATTGGTCTAAGATAAACAATCATCCCATTGGTCAAGGTGGAGGGGAGTGGACGTAATCAGCATTAATAAGGACACGTACATAGGACACGTAGACATCATTTTATGTTATGTGTAAGTCACTGTCTCTCTTTAGCCTTCAGTGTCTCTCAAAAGGCACATACTGTCTCTTGTGTGACCTGTCTCTCTCTGACCCTTCCCTCACATTGGAACAACAGCTTAGGCTTGAACATCCGTGAAGATGCCAACATTTTCCTTACACTCTGCCTCTGTCTCTGTCTCTGTCTCTGCCTCTGTCTCTGCCTCTGCCTCTGTCTCTGTCACTCTCTCCCTCTGCCTCTGTCTCTGTGTCTGTCTCTGTGTCTGTCTCTGTGTCTGTCTCTGTCTCTGTCTCTGCCTCTGCCTCTGCCTCTGTCTCTGCCTCTGCCTCTGCCTCTGTCTCTGTCTCTGCCTCTGCCTCTGCCTCTGCCTCTGTCTCTGTCTCTGCCTCTGTCTCTGCCTCTGTCTCTGCCTCTGTCTCTGCCTCTGTCTCTATCTGTTTCTCAATATATACTTTATTTTTTCTGTCTCTCTCTTTCTCTCTCCCGGTCTCTCTATTTATTTAGTGTCTCTTTCTCAAATGATATTGTATATCTTTGCTCTATCCCTCTCTTCCTTTCCTCCCTCTCTCTTTCTCGTCTTTCCCCTTCCTCTCTGCTGTCTTTCTCCTCTCTCTCCTTGAGGACAGGCTTGGTTTATTT
>JAPMUY010001091.1:50000-137500 GCA_026901105.3 Galaxias olidus
ATAAATCTATATACTTCTCTTACTTTGCATTTTTTTATGTTGGTATACAGATGAAGGAAAAGGTGAGAGGATTTCCAATCATTTACAACGTACCAACCAACCACAGGCCAGGGTTCCGGGAGAGAGGTCAGAGGTCAAAGAGAAGTCTGAGTACGGCCTCATGGGAATGCTAGTACAATGAGGTTGTAGTGTTGTGGGATCAAAAGCACAAGACAAGACAGAAAATGACCCAGCTTCTCAAAAACAAAAACCAACCAATCAAAACACCTCACATGAGCCCCTAATGACCACCGTCGTCCAAAGACGTGAGGCCGGAAGCTAAGCACTACGTTTTGATTGGCTGTTATCCTTTTTTCGGAAGAGCGTGCCGACACACCTTGGCTGACTGATGGAGAACAGAGACTCTGACTGGACTCGACTCTACTGCATTTGGGAGGAACAACACTGAAAGATAGATGGATGGATACAGTTATGATTCACACAGGGAAGAGGGAGGGAGGGCTTGGTTAGTTGGTCGGGGTGGGCGGTGCTTAGCGGACCAGAGGGGACTGTTTGAGGGAGATGAGGACGGAGCGCATGCGCGACACGTCCTTGGCCTGCTTGCTGGACTTGGGGTTGAAGTCGCAGAGGCGCGCCACGCGCTCCCACTCCGTCCCCGGGTTGCTCTCGTCCAGGTCGGACACCATGGCCTCCTCAGCCGCCCTGCGGAGAGACCAGGAGGAAGAGGGGAGAGGAGGAGGAAGAGGAGGGCGTTAGAGGAGGAGATTCCATGGAGGGAGCCACAGACACACAGACCAGCCTCGGCATTGCTTCCCGCTGATCGTGACATCACTTTCCACCCACCAAACGGATAACGATGCCACTCGATTCTCTTGCAGACAGATTATAAACAAAGACAAGAGAATGAACAAGAATCTGGGCAAGCTAACCAGAAGCGGAACACGGCCATCAGAGAGTTTGTAGTGCCCTACTGTATGAGAAGGCGGGGTGAAGGTTTGAGGCCAGGCAGCAGGAAGCAAATCCACAGACTGGGCTGATCTAGTGGCACGTTCCATTAGAGACACCATAGATGTAGAGCACATAGATGAGCTACCTAACCTTCAAACTCCCCCTACCGCTCTAAAACGGATCTACAGCACCCATCACGGTTACCCCCTGTCCCGTCTCGCTAAAGAGCAAATCCAAAGAGGAATCGAAAAAAGAAACAAAAACATGACAACAAAATTGATCCTGGAGTGTTTTGGTTGGTTAAAAAAACAACAGTTTGTTTTTGTAGAATGTAGAACAGGTTAATTTGCGCCTCACTTGCATAAGACACCAACCTACAAGAGCAGGTATTGGGATCTTACTGAATCTCTATACTTGTCCTAGGTTAAAGAGTACTTAGTAGCAAGTTTGCATTTTAAAATTTGTTTTTAACCATTACCAAAATACTGGAAAGCCAAGGACTTTGAGGTGCAAATAGGTACCGCTAAAAACCAAGCAGCAAAGCCTGGAAATAATTCTATATTGTCGAAAACGTATTATCAAAAGAACAGATAAAAATTCTGATACAAATTAGGAAACAACTTTGTGAGAAGCATTTCTCTTTTGATGAAATATTCAAGGGCTTTCTGATCTGACAAGAGGGCTGACCACAAAACATCACTTACAATTCATAAATAAACAAATAAATAAATAGAAAAAGAAAAAATTTAAATAAAAAAAAACAAGGTACTGTGCCACAATCACAAGAATACATTTTGAAATGGACGTCACATACAAGTCATATCAAATAAAAACCCAAACCAAAGAAACAATTCCACTGCCATGAACTTACTGTCGCTCCCTTAGCAAAAGACTATCACAACCCCCTCCCCTCCCCGCCCAGACTACTGTACATCAAATAGCCTACAACACAACACACATACACACAGCAAAATGGGGATGAGAAGCCGATGAAAGCACACTATCACAACCAACTAGTACGGATACTCACAGGACTACAAGGACCACATCACAACAGGGAGATACACCCGGATATCTAGCCTACTGGCAGTGGAGCTAGCTGGGCTTGTGGCTTGGTACTACATCTAACAGGGCTGCTAATGTCCGACATGGCCTTCGTATTTTTATTAAAAAAAAACATCCATTCCACCCGACACAGAGATGTGATAGTTCTGGGGTTTTAGTTTGGTTACTTAACTGGTCTAGGCGGTAGCAGGGATGGTTAATGTGTGTGCTTTAAGGTGCAGAGGAAAAGAAACAAGGAGAGAGAGGTTCACAAGTCAGAGAATATAGAAGAGAAAAAATAAATGAACTAAGGAGAAAAAAAAGAGCTTTATGCAGATGACAAAAGCCAGCATGCATTTTTTTCAGCGAGGAAAAACATAAAAAAGGAGCAATAATATATTTTCTTTGTTTTACCAAAGTGCTTTCGAGGTGCTTGCAGACCTTGTAGGTGTTGCCATTGGTAACATTGGACTAGATCAATACAACACCCTTATAGAACCCTATTTACAATCCCCCTTACAAATACTAACATTTTCAAAATGGCAGTGCAGTTTCACTACTGAAGCTGTACACCTCTCTTCCTTTAGAGACTATATATTAGAATTTTTTTTAAATAAAAACTTACAAATTCTAAAGTAAATCTTAAAAAGAAATGTACTTTCTGCCCCCAAATATAAACATTTAAACGTGCACAAAATGGGCTAGTTTGAGAATTTTATTTCAGCTCATCTAACTCCATGGTCCAATCAGAGAGGACGACCAATGGACAACCAGGAACCAATGGCAGCAGATGAAAAGGCCACAGGACTAAGGCGGTTACCTAGCAACACACGTGATACCAGTACGTCTGGTCTAACCCTCTAGCGAACCAAACCAAAGCACAATACAGTTGTAAATACGAGTTTGAAGCAACGGAGTATTCCCAGGTTAGTCTCTAAAAGAAACATTGCTGCAAAAATATATATGTAATTTAACATGCTATAAAAATAGGTAGGATGTTAGCAACTGTCTAGCTGACCGAAAAGCAGACACATCTTCCAAATGGCTTGTGTATTGGTACTTGCGGACATGTCTTTCCTGCAAGGACAGAACACCTGACACAACAGCTCGTATCTATCTGATCAGTCACTTACACAGCCGCCCTCGCTCCCCCACACTTTCCCCTGCCGGATGTGTGTGTGTGTGTGTGTGTGTGTGTGTGTGTGTGTGTGTGTGTCTATTCCAGAGGAAGGAAGAGAGTGCCCAGGAATTTTGTCAACACAGCTAAATGTCTAGAAGCCCCCTTTGTGACAAACACAGGACATAGTAGAGGCTTTGCCTGTTCTTAAACACGCTATCTGACAGCTGTCTATAAAATTTCAACTTCTATACAATTAACCTTTGCAGTTTCACAAAGTCTGAGCCAACCCCTTATTTTACCATCCCAGTCTGTGGGTTTTAGGTAATCTGTTGCAGAGAGAGATTAGGCTCGCCCTCATTTTAAAAGCATACACAATGGCTCTTCCACTCCGCTGCCTATCCTCTCTCTGGATAAACAGGAAGTTGTGCCATGTCGATCGTGGCATGTGACGGCGGCAGCAGGAAACCGTGCAAAACGATTTGACCCACGTACTGTTGGATCAGAACCAGGTGTGAAAGCATTCTGGACCGTGCCACCAGGAAAAGGACTCTCATTTTTACGCACACCTCTCAGAAAGAATGACATCCTTTAAAAAAATGTGTTTGCTGTCTTCACTTTGTAACTAACACTTAACTAACACTTAAATTATGAAATAACTAACCCCTCGATACACAGTTGCTTCAAACAAAGCTACAGAGCTAGCGTTACCCTCCTAATGCATCGCCAACACTACGCCATAACAGGTTCCAAGGTTTTACACAGCTAACTAGTAAGCACAACTAGTGAGCAGGGTCAATTTGAGTACACTGGCAGAATATACTTTCAAAATGTTGTGACGCCTACTGTCTCATATTAAGCTTTTATCGAGTTTGTTACTTTACATATCATCATCTAGAACAGTGATATTTAAGACATAAAAAATAAAAGAACTCTGTACGTTATTAAACATCAGCAAATGGCTTGATGAAAAAGCTTGATAAAAGCAAAAAGGGAAATGTGAAGCTATTGATGAACAAGGCGAAAAAGCAATGTTCCCGACTAGCACATAAAACAATGGATTGTAGAGGAAGTGGAGAATGGAGCTTAGCAATGGAGGCACGGTGACATGCTCTCATTCAGAACCACAGAACTAAAGCACCACCATCCAGTTTAGAAACAACATGCAGACGTTTACATCCAAAAGTATTGGGAAAGAAATACATAATACTATTGTATATACAAAAACGAAATCAATCTCAGTGGCATTCGGGTGGTTTAAAAGTAACAAAAGTAAAGGTTAACAAAAACAAAGTATCTATATTGTACGGAGATGCTGTACTAAGAAAAACCTGAGTGTGAATGGCAGGATGATAGGGTTGTCAAACACGTGAGAAATGACGAGAAAAAGAAAAGAGGAGAGGATGTTAGTTGAGCAACATACACATAACCAATGAGTTCAGAGAAGGGCTGCTTGTAGAAATCTTCATCCAGCACCCTGGACACAAACATCCCCCGGAGTAAACGCAGCGAGAGGCAGGAGAGAACACAGAGAGAGAGAGAGAGAAAGTGGTAAAACGAGGAGAGGAAGACAGGTAAACAGCAGTAGAACATTATACATACACACACACACCCAGGGCTTTTGCTGGTCACACTGGTCAGTGCTCTCTCTCTAGGGTTCTGTCTAACGATATGGTTCTGTAACAATGAGCTCTGTCCCCGAGCAGTGTGGTCACTATGAGACGTCTGGGGTTCCGAGTCAGAACAGCCCAGAACGCAGCGTTGCCTGGCAACAAAAACAGCTTAGTTCCAGTGTGGCAGAACCATAGCTATTATCGTAACCTTGCTCTTCACAGTCACAAGCATTAGCACAGACAGTCTTTCTCTATCACACACACACACACACACACACACACACACACACACACACACACACACACACACACACACACACACACACACACACACACACACACACACACACACACACACACACACACACACACACACACACACACACACACACACACACACACACACACACACACCTCAACAGGCTAGTTAGGCCTAGCCGTATCTATAAATGATTAAGGGCTCTCGTCGGTAGGGTTAGGGTTACAGTGGGGTTGGGTTTGATAGCAGACACTGCTGACTGGACTGCCTGACGGGGATCAAGGCTTTGTTAGGCTGCAGTGTCTACACCAACACAGCACTGACTTCACAAACGGTCCTGTTAACATTAAAACACCTCAACAGGGGAACACGCACAGAGGAACTTAGTGTTTACAATAATAACAATAAGAATAATAATACGTACAATTACAATAGGAGACCGGCCACCAAATACATTTTAGAGCACTTCATAACAGTTAAGATGATATAACTTGCTACCCCCCCCTCCTCCCCCCCCCCCTCCCTTGGCAGCAGGAGACTAGTTGGGAGATTGTAAAAGGGGCGGTTGTTGTCTGGGGACTGGTCAGGCCGGCACTGTACCTGTTATTGACCTTGGTCTTCTCCAGCTGCTCCTCCTGTCTACTGTGCCACTCCTCCAGCTCCACCTTGGCTTTCTCCTTCCATTCTGACTCCTGCTTACGCGAGTTAGCATCTGGAGGAGAAGGGGTCAAGGGGAGAAGGTAGGGGGGGTGGGTGGAGGAAGACACAGAGAAAGATTAGCATGGGAGTAGGATGTGTGTGTGTGTGTGTGTGTGTGTTGTGTGTGTGTGTGTGTGTGTGAGGGGAGGGGGGGTAAGAAATAAATGATATGGGTGAAAGGAAATGGAAAGACGAAGACAGGGAGGAAGGAAAGGGGGGGGGGGGGGTCACAAAGAGACAGCCGACCAATCGAAAAGGCCGGTCAGAGAGTTGATGACTACAGTTGGTTTCTGCAGGGTTTGGCCTCCTTTATCGCCGTCGGCTCAGAGTCGGCCTCTCCCTCCAGTCACGAGCTGCGTTACTCATTACCTCAGCACTCTACCAGTCTATGAACACCTCGGCCCGTCTCATAACAGATGACGGCGGTTACATCCATAGAGATACAGCCAGTGTTACCATGGTTATACCTCTCTGGACGACGATCTCTAGGATCGCTTGGTGGGATACTGACCCACACTGATAGGTGGGACAAACACTACTGAAGTCTTGTTTGAGACGGGTGAATTAATTATGAAGTCTGAGCATGGGTGCAGGGCGTCCTACACAAAGCTAAAGGCTGGTTGTGGCTGCTTGAGGTGACCTACCCGTGTGACGGGGAACTGTGGGTCTAAGGCCCAGGTTGAGGCCTACGACCTCTGTGCCACAGCGGAAATACAGATTCTCTCTCTCCCTTTCCCTTTCCCTCTCCCCCTCCTTCCCTCCCTCCCTCCCTCCCTTTTGGATCTTACCTAGTACCTCCAGTCTGTCGTTCTGCTCCTCCCTCCACTTGCGCAGGCTCTCAGGCTCGGCCTGCAAACGGTCCACGCTGGAAATGGCAGCGTAGGCGTCAGACGGACCGTTGCTCTCCTGTTAAAAAAACAGGCCGACAAAGAGAACAGAGGTGGGAAAACAAACATATGCGGTAGAATTTAGTGTTTAGTGTTTAAAACACAAAGCAGACGTTAAAACAATGCAATCGTATACAATATTTAACCAGCTATCTAAAATTTACCAAAAGAATTAACATGGAATACATTAAACTAATTATATTATAATAATATAATATCATAATTAGAGACTATGTAGATATAATAGGTTATGAATTGGAAATAAAGAATTTAATGAATATGATGATGTTGTGGCTATTAATCATGTATATCTTGCCTTTGACTTGAAGAAAAAGTGTGATTAAAATGTTGGCACAGTAAGTCAACCAAAACAAGAGTCAGTACAAAAACAAATACCCTTTTCCATTTACTGTGTTGCAGTGTTTTATATGAGTATTATATGTTGGTGCAGAGAGACACATAATACCTCATGGATTTCTCCGTTCACAGCACCATCTGAAAAGACAACATAAATGGTTTTTAGTCAATTTATGTAGGATTTCGGACGGTACATTTTTTTATACATTATTAAGTGAAAGAGAGGATTCCTTCGCGTTTAAATTGATGTAGAAAGCAAAACGTGTGACATGTGATATGAACTACTGTATCAGTATGCACAAAACTGCCCATTAATTCCTTCATAATATGTCCGGTCAGCGTTTTTGATCTGTTGAGAAAGAATGCTACTTCCTTGAAAACAACAGCTCTCCATGATGAGTGATCGAAGGTCATTTTATTGGGCTTTAACAAACGCTGAAGTAGATACCTAAACTAAAGTTATCTAAATTCCCATTCATTTTTGACAGCTAACTTAATGGTGCAGTGGGTTGTTTAATACTGCTTAATAAACCAAAACCAACTCAATTTTTTTGGCTACATTGGATTGGTTCGATTGCGATTAGCCGCATAACATATATTTTTTAAGTCACTCGGTTGTTTGTCGATCAACTGGCAATGGCTTGGACAACTTGGTAACCTTACATTCTTATAACAGAAGGCAATGCGGATAGGCTATCAATCGGCTAAATTAGCGAACCTTTCGTTACTATATATCATGAATGGGCCTAATCCGTAAATCAGGAACGTCTCCAGCTAGCCAACATTAGCTAGCTTGCTAACGTTTACTTAGCTGACGTTAGCCTCAAAAAGCTATGTTAAATGCTAACAAAAGTGATATGAATTTAACAATAACTATAAGCCAAAACACAGCTAAAACCAGGCCTCTTTGGCATTAAAATTTAAATGTGGTTTGAGAAATTGAAATGAACCGTTGCCATCATCACCCACCTAGCGATGAAGGAACCTCTCCGCCGTCCAGGATGCTGAATCCTTCGTCGTTCTCTATCCCCGCGATCTCGCTTTCCTGCTGGGCCAAGAAAGCCGCTGCTGGGTCTTCCTCCGCACCAACACCGTTTCCAGCAGGCGGTGCATTAAGCATGTCAAAATCGTCCATTTCTAACTTGGTATAAGAGAAAATACCTATCAATGTATAGAAAGAGGAGCAGGTGTTCGACCACTGAACCGACCAATTTGACTGAATGGGAGGGGAGAGTGAGAATACACGGTAACGGTCAATTCAATGGTGCGGAAACGGGGGAGGGGATAGTGGTGGTGCAATGAATATGCGCAGCGGAAAACGAAACGTTACCCACACTATGTTACGTCAGGTCGCCATCAATAATCATTGCCAGTCAAGCAGGCTATAATTGCAGCAAGGAGTCATCATAACGAGTTACGATCCGATTGTAAAATTGCTTAGGGCTACAGTTGACCCGTTACACAGATAGAAAATAAATAAAACATAAAGCTCACAATCTTTCTAAAATTCAGCAGATACGCATATAGAAATCCTTCAGCGTCTGCTGCCCAGTTATAGGCTGTTTACAACCATAGCATATCAATTTAATTTGATAAGGGCAATGGAGGGAGTAGACAAATTCTAACTTACAAATGTATGCTTATATCACACATGCACATAAAAGTGATAGAACGGCAGTCATTGTATCAAACTGTTTACATTTTTGATGCACTGAAATTAATAACTTGACATGTAGGCCTGCTATGTCCCTAAATGTTACAAAGGAACGGTTGGCTTCTGTTCTTCAACAACGTTAGAGGAATGAAGCCAAACCAAAACCAAACCAAAAATATTTGAATTAAATTAAAATGAAAAATAGGCTACTGATAGTATAACATTGAAAACTTTTAACATAACACTTAATTTCTATAATAATGATCTAACAACACGAACATTGTTGGGTTAAATCGTAAAGCCAGATTATTGCATTGCACTATATAGGCCCTATATACTTAATGCCTATTCCTTTTAACAAAATGCACACATGATGGGATGTCGGTCTGTGATATTTTCATACTGATTACAGGAAAGGGTTGAATCCCAGAGTGATAATGGAACATGGTTATTGGCTTTAATTACCTTCTTTGATCAACCAGTATATTTTAATTATTTTTCACCACTATTCAAGTTGCCTACTTCCGTATCTATTTCAATTGCCTCGTAGGCTATCTGTTTCTAGGTTTCTATGCTATAATAACTTTAATTGATTTCCGTCTTGCAAGAAATGTAAAACTAATCCATCCCAAGATATTTCTTTGTTTCTCTGTCATAAGTAACTGTCAGGTGGTGCATCGGGGATCATTCTCTGTCAGATCCAGAGTTTTCCTGTCATTTCTGTGAGTTCACGAAGCAGCTCATCCAGGATCCAGTTTGTTTCTACGTATGTGGGGGTTAGGTGTCTTTTAGCGCATTGATATGTATGTATAGCTATGGTTCAGCCGGTTTACTGCCACCTCGCCCTTTCAGTCGGACCATGTCTGGCCTGTCAGCCGCCTGCTGGCCGTGTAAAGCTGTGCCATGCATTAACCCACAACTTCAGTTTCCGTTTGAAACCGTTTATGTAAACAATTCTACTGCACTGCCAGTGCAGTTTGATTCAATGCAACTTGATTTTTAATTAATCAATAGCAAGGGAAGGCTATGAAAATAGATGATTATAAAAATGGTAAATGTTTAACTTTTATTCAGAAACGACAAAGGGAAATCCACGTTCATCCCGGATGTGCAACCTGTTATTTGTTCCGCATCTCGGGTGTTTGACGTCCGCTCACTCAGTCATTTGAATCGCACTGCTGTGAACACACGTAACGTAAATCTATCTACTGAACTAAATAATTGTAACGTTACCTATTGCAACTCTAAAATCGAGGATGCCTTTGAAGTTTGAGCTGTGCCCAGGCAGAATGATCGGGGGCTCTAGCCCCTGCTTTATCATTGCTGAAATTGGTCAAAACCACCAGGGAGACATTGAGATCGCAAAGAAAATGATTCGCATGGCGAAGGTAATTCAGTTTTAATTTACAATGTCCGGATCAGTTGCATTAGTTTTAAGTGTACCTATATAAAATGTAGGCATATGATGCTACCTAGTTGCATATTTAAAAATGTTGTTGCCTTTGACATAACCTATAAAATGGTAAGACAAAATATAACAAATCATAGTGCGTGCATTTTTAAATCCTTTGCTCCCACGTTTGGCGAGTTATTTCTGGTTGTCCTTATAGACTCAATACATTGCATTTTCTTTCTCTTTTAATTTGACGAAGAGTCCTGTTAAGAGAAAGCTGTTGCACCATTAGAGAGAACTTGTGGTTGAAGAGTCCGGACAGATCAGCTAGCCTACTGCTTTTAGTTTGTGCAGCGGAAATTAGAAAATTAGAGGCTACATTAATAGATTATGCCATCTTTTTTAATTGAAATTATTATTTTCTATCGATAAACTTTAGACAATGAAAGATTATGTGGATTAACAATGCATGCCATAACCAATTATTCAATTCGTTTAAAGATACATGACAGACTTTGGTAAGGAAAGCTAAATTAACAATATGTTGTTGAAACTATTAAATCCTCTTAAAAGCCCAGCCCGTCCCTGACAACGGTAATTGGCTCCTTCCAGTCATTCTTATCAAAGTGTTCTATTTTCTCCACTCTTGGGTGTTTCCTTCACGAAAAAAGGACTGTGGTGCAGACTGCGCCAAGTTCCAAAAAAGTGAGCTGGAGCACAAGTTCAACAAGCGGGCTTTGGAAAGGCCGTATACCTCCAAAAACTCATGGGGTAAAACCTACGGAGAGCACAAGCGCCATCTAGAGTTCAGCCACGAGCAGTACAGGGAGTTGCAGAAATACGCTGTGGAGGTTGGGATCTTCTTTACCGCCTCCGGCATGGATGAGGTGGGTCAGGGAGATCCCCTCTGTAGTAGACCATAACAATTAATTTTTCCAAACTACATCACTTGACATATTAGAGCCTTTAGGATGAATTAACCCAGACGCATGAATTAACCCAGACACATTTTCTTCTCTCAGATGGCTGTGGAGTTTCTCCATGAGCTCAAAGTGCCGTTCTTCAAAGTGGGTTCAGGGGACACAAACAACTTTCCTTATCTAGAGACCACAGCTAAGAAAGGTCTGCCCCTTTTATTTCCCCACACTTCCTTACATTATTATTTGCATTTATTATTTCTTTCATTCTATATCCGTGGAGTTGGCCACCAAGCATTTCACCATACACGTGTCAAACTGACTTGAAACTTGTTGGTCAACGTTCACGCACGGCCTTGACCCCTCCGTAACCCCTGACCTCCCCTTAGGCCGACCCATGGTGGTGTCCAGCGGGATGCAGACGATGGAGACGATGCGTCGGGTCTACCAGACGGTGAAGCAACACAACCAGAACTTCTGCATCCTGCAGTGCACCAGCGCCTATCCCCTGGTTGCCGAGGACGTGAACCTGCGGGTCATAGCGGTAAGGGTTCTGGAACACCGTGTAGCCACGGTGATGGGGACATCAAATTCCCGGGGTTAGGGAACAGAGTGCGACCACAGGGAAAGGAATCTCATGTTCTGGAATAGAATAATCTTTCAAACGATCAATGAAACGCATTATTACCAAGCAAAAAACAGAAGTATTACGCTTTAAAGTGCAAGCTATTCGGCAGTGATACAAATAGTTATTCTTTATGAACTACCTATGCATTCTCATATCACTGATATTAAGAATATGCCAGTACTAGGACTAACAATACACAAAGAATACAGCAGCACTCTGTTTATTATGTGGCCAGACAGACGTGTGTGTGACTGTAGAAAAGAAAAGAATAGCCTGACTCTGTACATAGACCTGCACATAGACCTCCAGTTGTTGTAAGCTATACTTTCAATGTGTAGTAAATACACATCCGTCCTCCTTCAATCCTCTTCATCTTCCTCTCCTCCTTTATTGTTGTCCTACTCTCTTCTCTTTTCCTCTCCTCTCCTCGTCCCATCTTCCTCTCCTCTCCTCCGTTTACAGGAATATCAGAAGGAGTTCCCTGACATTCCCATCGGCTATTCTGGCCACGAGTCGGGAATCGACATCTCAGTGGCGGCGGTGGCGCTAGGGGCGAAGGTCATCGAGCGCCACGTGACCCTGGACAAGACGTGGAAGGGGAGCGACCACGAGGCGTCCCTGGTACCCTCGGAGCTCAAGGAGCTGGTCCGGGCCATCCGATTGGTGGAGAGGGCACTGGGCACGGGGGTGAAGACCATGCTGCCCTGTGAGAAGCCGTGCCATGACAAGGTAACGACGCGACTCCTCTGCAGCTCCTCCACACCCACTTCTCTGTTTCTCTCGGCCTCTTTCCTTGTCAATCCGGTTCAAAAAGGTGCTTTACTGCCATTGCCTCTCTCTCCCTCTCCCTCTCCCTCTGCCCCTCTCTCTCTCTCTCCCTCCCTCTCTCTCTCTCCCTCCCTCTCTCTCTCTCTCTCTCTCTCTCTCATCTTTTTCTTTCCCCAGCTGGGTAAGTCAGTGGTGGCTAAGGTTTCCATCCCCAAAGGGACTGTCCTCACCCTGGACATGCTGGGGGTGAAAGTGGCCGAGCCAAAGGGTGTCCCCCCAGAGAACATCTTCCAGCTGGTGGGCAAGAAGACCATGGAGGACGTGGAGGCGGACCAGAGCGTCACTCCGGAGATAGTGGACAACTACGGGAAAAAAGCCCGCTGTTGAGACAGCGCCTGGCCACAAGGGGGCTCTAGACCTGGGATGAGATGTATGATTTGAGAACGACGCCAATTCATTGAAATTACTTTGTTTTGTTTACTTTTTGGGGGGGGGGGGGAACTTAAATAGGTGTGGTGGATGCACTGCAACTTACTGGCACAAAAAAAGTCCCTATTGAGTCAAATTTTATATGTAAGGTTTAACTTTAGTTTGAAACTATTTTCAAACATTGTTTTGTTCAGTTGAAGAGATCTCGTGCATCCTCAGAGACAAAGCAGCGTTAAGAATCCCTCATTTGCTATTACAAGTGTTTGTGTTCAAACTGTATCAACGTTCAGTTAGACTCGTGTCAATCGATCTGATCGAAGTTGTCTAGATTTACGCCAACTAGTATGTGTCTAAAGTAAAGGCCAATTGCATGTCCTTCCGGATGTAGCCGGTCTGGAACATTCACCATGTGTCTCCTTCAAAGAGTTTGAGGGAGTAGACTGAACTCTGAGCTGTTTCCATGGCAACGGGGGAGTGGGTCGCCTCAAAATGGCCGACCCACGTTTTAAACATGCCCTGTTATTCTCTTTCGACTTCGGATGGGAGTTCAAAACAGGGCAGAGGACTTTTTTTTTTTTCGGGGCTCTTAGGGGTTCTGTGAGAGGATTTCAAACACAACCAGACTGTCAGCCCACCCTAACATAGTCGGTGCTAACCTGGGGTTTGGCCAGACAAGAGTTCACACCTGAGGAGGGATTGTTATTTCAGCTAGGAATCAGTTTGTTTGTTTCCTTCATGTATTCGCTGGGATCTGCTATTGGGTACTCTTTTTGAAATCATCGTTTTGTTTTTATTGTAGTGTGTCAAAAAAAAAGATCAGTGCAAGTGCCTAAAAAGAATATTCTTAAACAATACAAAACTTTGTTCTTGTTCATCTTTATAATAAATAAACAAGTTTACTGCTTTGTGTTTCATTGCTAGATATACGTTAAATTATTGGTGAAAGCTAGGTAATTTGATTTGATTTGTAGAAAGCCAACACAAAAACGCAATCATTAATTTGCCAGAGCACCATGTTATAAATGTAGGGTTGTCGCATTATTAAAAAGTTAATCTCTCCTGACAGCTGTTTGTGAAGTTTTTATGATAAAATGTTAGGGTTAGGCAGTATAACATTTTCACTTTTATTTGCCAGACAAGTGATCAAATCTGAAAAACATACCAATGTTTACCAAGGCACAACTCCCTTGACACAAGCCACTACTTCAGAGTGCAATTCTCTGTGCAACCACTGAGGTGTGTGTGTGTGTGAGAGAGAGAAAGAGCGTGACACCAATGCCATTAAATGTATAAGTAGCTCTGCTCAGTTGCATAACAGCATTAAGCCACATTTAGTTACCAAGGAAACTAAGGATGATGATTCACTTATGAAGACAAAGCTCCTAAAGACTATCTAGTTATCAAACGGAGACAACTAGGCCTACTGATGCACCATCACAAACCTGCAAACCACCCAAGCTGTTGACAAATGAGTAAATAAAAAACAATAAGATCTGACAGCTGTAAGGACTGGGTTTCAGTAGAATTCCCCCTACAGTTTAGGCATGGCAAGGCATGAAAGAAAGTCTATTAAAATGAAAGTAAACATATAGGCCTAGTATCGATTACATTCAATAAGCAATTACAGAACCAACATTGAAAATGTCTTTTCATTTATTTCAGTTATATGACACTTTATACAGAATGATATGATTTACTTATACAGTATTATATGTGATTCAAGTAGTATACATGATTATAATTTCATACGCAGGCTATTTTGAGGGAAATAGAAAAGCAGAAGCAATCACGGCCTTCAAACCACCAGTTCTTAATGCCGACATGAATAGGCCTATACATGTAAATCTATATATCTAGATATAGATATATACACATAGATATTAGGCCTGTATATACACCCATTCACACACGTTTAAATTCTTTCAATCAAAAGTTCATAAGTTAATTACAATGTGCCACAGTCTAAGGGGGTTTACTTTTTAGATTTTCTTAACATCTGTAACTGAATAAAATAGCATTTGAATCTAAAATCCTGATCACTTTGCTCTAGATACAATTGTTTGTTAACCCTTTCATTTATGGTTTCAGAGTGAAAAGGTCTAAGCAGAATAAAACGTGAGCAATTTTTTGTTTACATTACACTTTACAAATCATTTTATACACATATAAATCACAAGAAAGCACAAGAAATACCATGAAAAAACGATGATAGTGAAGGAGGTTTAGGGTCCTTTATAAATAGAAAATCCTATATATCCCACATATCCCTGTGTAGTGTTTAGGACAGGAATAGTTCAAAAACATTCACCTGGAACCAATTCCAGCATAAATTCAATCAACCAAGCTTTTATAGTGGTGTTACTTCAATAAGTGATTTAAAATATGCACACTAGCAAAATATATAGTATTATTCAACTTATCATAGCATCTCTCCACATAAAATGTGATTTTTCTGAGGATAATTATATTTTCCGCGTACAAACAAGCTGAGAACCTTATAAGCTGTGTTGCGTTAATGTTTAATGTTAATGAGTATTTGATGTGTAAAAAAAACAAGTATAATCATAACCTTCAATAAGAACTGTTGGAGTATTATTACACCTTTATTTAGTAGTAAACAAGAAATAAGTGGTGTTGGAGAATATTATGTGTCCAATAGGCTACTACTTGCTTTTGTTTACAAAGAAAACAGGCAAAAACAATAATACATAACTTATTCACAAACTAGCTATTAGCAACATTCTATTTTGACAGGCTCCAGTGTCAATCATATATGAACCAAAAGTAGCAGATTGACAAACTTAAAAATCTGTCAAAAATATAGCTGGACTTACAGTACTGTGCATAAGTTTTAGGCAAGGGATGCTGTTTTGAAGGTGAAGGGTGGTCACACCGAATGTTGATTTGATACAGATTTGCTTTGCCCTCACTTTGTATTTTATGAATTGATAAAAAATAAACAATTAACATTTATATTTTTATATACATATATAAAAAAATGTATATATATATATATATATATATATATATATATTCCTAACTTTAAAAACTTCACACCTGCCTAAAACATTTGCACAGTACTGCATGTTGAAAGATTATGGGTCTGGAAACTGTCCAGATAAAATGTTACTCTATACAATCTCTGAAAGATTCTGAAATCACTGCCAAAAAAACAGAACACAACTATGGTGTTTTTCCTTAATTCACAGGGGAATTGTACAAGATGACCATTGTTATGTAACTGTTGTGTTTTAGCATAAAGTCAGTAATAAAGTATATAACTATTTTCTTAAACATTTTTTTTACCAGTGCTCTATGAGTTAATTTTAATTACCTATATTGTAATAGGTTTCAAATTAAAAGTCTGAACAACAAATTCTGAATAACGAAGCCTTGCCCTACTAGCGGGGTAGTGATTGATTGTATTCCTTTGTACAGTATGGTAGCGGTTTCAGAGTAATACGGTGTTTAAACCTTAACTCATAGTGTATATGGAGCAGGATATCTGTTTAGTCTGCACACTCAAGAGTCTTTTTTCATAATAAAAAGTAGATGACAAAAATGACATACCTTTGTACAAGTTACTATCCCTTTCCATCCATACCTGTTAGTCATACCAGTTAATAATTAACCGTGCAAATTATTATCCATCCAACTTCAATTCTGTGTTTTTTCCCAGGAGATATATTCTCCATAGATAACTATTATAAAAATCTATAGCCCTGTCTTAAGCAAATCATCCAAAAAAAACATACCTGTTCTCAGTCTTTGTCTTACTCCTTTGGAGAGTAGCTGTGCAAAACGACCTGACTTGAATAAAGCTAAAGTACACATACATTTAAACCTAATTCCAAGCAACATCTGAGAAACCTAGTTAGTTTTTGTACAGTCAGAGAATTTAAAATAGAGATCAAAATTAGTGCAGACGTTTTTCTCACTAATGTCAAACCTGACCTTTCTTCTTGAAGTTCTCTTCCATTGAGTTGGTAACAAATAGGAACTTCTAAGATCAAACTCCTACCAGAAACTATGACCATCATAAGTACCAGTTAATATGGACGAACCACTGGACCCGTGTTTGCATGGAACGGATATTTCTCAGTTTTTCTTTTTCCAGCGAGTCCTCCTATGAAACCATTACCAGACATGGTATTCGTTTCAAATCTCCCATCGTAGGCAGTACATAACATGGGCAGTCAATCATCTTCTCAAACCTCAAACCTCTTTAAGCCAACAAAGGCTCTAGAACGTGGTCCTGTAACACAGGAAATTCACCCACATTGGCCAGCGTCATATTTCATCATGACAGAGCAGGTGCGTCAGTAACTGCCATGTACCACGTCTGGAGGGTTGACACGAGTCAGTCCTTCTCCACAACTGCCAATCACAGCCTGATAGAAGGACGAGGATAAAGTGTGTGTGTGTGTGTGTGTGTGTGTGTGTTTCTTTGCGTGTGTGCATCTTTGAGAGAGGAAAGATACTTTTTTGGGTCATGTCTATTGTAAATATCAATATTCCAGTGAGTTTGCTTGTATTTGTTAAAACTTGTGTGAGAGTTTGTAAAAACTGTCGGGTGTGTAAATGTGTTGCAGTGTGAGTGGAGAGAGAATGAGGAAAGATATAATATCTTAAATACCAAGTAGGCGTGTGAGTGTTAGGTGATTGCTTTCTTTCTCTCCTATATATTTTTTGTGGTGAGCGAGTGTTATCTGTTTGCTTGTCCTATACATTATATATAGATATAGATATATATAAATAGATAGATAGATATGTTCTTCGGTGTGTGTGTGTGTGTGTCACTGTATGTGATTGCTTTTTCTCTGTCCTGTATATGCCTTGGTCTCCCGTGTGTGTGTGTGTGTGTGTGTGTGTGTGTGTGTGTGTGTGTGTGTGTGTGTAAGCCCAGGGTCTATCTCTCATATAGAGATGGGACAGGCAATGATCTTGTCCTCCAACATGACACTGAGGATGAGGAAGACGAAGTAGAGGAGGAACATGAAGGCGCCCAGCAGCTTGCTCATCTTCCACTTGCACCCGGCGATGGATATGATGACGAAGAGGAGCATGAGGAAGAGCAGCACGATGGCACAGAACAGGCCGTTGCTGCTCACCTGCACCGACTTGAAGTCGTTGAAGATGGCATAGAGGAGCCACGGAAACGGCAGACTGCGGGAAAGGAGACGGAGAAAGACAAGAAAGAAGGGAGTGCAATAAAAGACAGAGATTATTACTAAGTGTGCCGTCCACTTCGTCTTCTGTTATGACTGACTGTATATTTGACTGACTAAATGACTGATTGACTGTTGGTTTAATTGACTAAATCTATAAAATGAGCGTCCGACTGGCTGACTGTTGGTTTAATTGACTAAATCTATAAAATGAGCGTCCGACTGGCTGACTGTTTGACCGACTGTCAAAAAGAGTGATTGACTGACTAGCTGACAGACTCCTTGCTGGCTGGTGGGGGGTGTCCACATTTTCAAACTCCCAAACCAGGCCCCTTTAAGTGTACCGCACGTTAACGCACGTGCACATGTACGTGCACATGCATGAGTCCTGGCAACGTCCTTGAGGATTGACCGATTCACACACAGACAAATCAGTGTTGACTTCAGAGGCGCGGTGCAGTCCTTCTGTTCGTGGGATTGGGTTAGGTAATAGAGAGTGGGACAGAGCATGATAAACGTAAGCGCTGAAAACAATATTATCATTTTAATTGAAATCCGGGACAGAAGTGTTTTTTTTTTTGTTTTTAGTTTATTTTTAGTTATTTGTATTACTTGATTGATTTTAGTGTGTCTTAATTATATAAACTTTTTTTACTGCTATTTTTATTGTAAAGCACCTTGTAACCCTGTTTTGAAAGGCACTACATAAATAAAGTTATTATTGATATTAGTGTTTTTCAGGTTTTTGTCGGGACTCGGGACACCCAGCTTGAAACCGGGACAATCCTGGACAAACCGGGACAAAGCGGGACGTCTGGTCCCCTCAGGCTGGGGGGGGGGAGAGAGACTCACCCCACAGTGATGTCAAAGATGTTGGAGCCCACGGAGCTAGAGACGGCCATGTCACCCAGACCCTTCCTGGCCACGATGACGCTGGTGATGAGGTCAGGGATGGAGGTCCCTGCCGCCAGAATGGTCAGCCCCATGATCTCCTCTGTGATGTAGAAGGTCTCACCCACCTGGGAGATGGAGAGCAGAGGAGAAGAGGGGAGAGGAATTGAGAGGAGAGGAGACAAGGAGAGGAAAGGAGAGGAGTGGAGGAGAGGAGGTTAATGGTTAAATCTTTTCTGGGTAGAAGGCAAATGTCCATAGGACAAAGGCTGCTACCATATAAGGACGTCTATATTGCACAGGTGTTTGAGGTGGGAGGAGCATTACCTGGTGAGCCCACCAGACCATCAAGTAAGAGAAGCCAGCGATCCAAGTGATAGAACCCAGGAACGTCATGGGGAAATACTTCGTAGAGGTCTAAAAAAATTATTAAAAGAACTAACAAGTTAGTAACAAAGATACATTATATATATATGAACAAACTGTTGTGAAAATAGAGCACTTACTTCAACATTACCCTAAACTAGAGCAATAGGCAAAAAATGTGTTTCGTTTTGGTTGTGTCTCCATTAAAACGCAACGTAAAATTTTTACTTCAGGAAACAACGTGCATACGTTTTCTCGCAATCCAACAGAGGAAGGTATGCTACTGTGTGTGTACTAACTGTACACCTACATAATAAAAGGGGTTGGTGTTCTCTAGTTTAAAAAGTCTACTGTGTGTGTATTCCCTGTATACATCTACTAATACGTTAGGTTAGACGGTCTCTAATATAACGAGTCTGGTCTCACCTCTCTCTTGATCAACTACAGTGAGTGTGTGTGTGTGTGTGTGTACGTTAGGTTGGAGGGTCTCTATTGAGTGTGGCCTCACCTCTCTTCTGATCAACTACTGTGTGTGTGTGTGTGTGTGTGTACGTTAGGTTGGAGGGTCTCTATTGAGTGTGGCCTCACCTCTCTTCTGATCAACTACTGTGTGTGTGTGTGTGTGTGTGTGTGTGTGTGTGTGTACGTTAGGTTGGAGGGTCTCTATTGAGTGTGGCCTCACCTCTCTTCTGATCAACTACTGTGTGTGTGTGTGTGTACGTTAGGTTGGAGGGCTCTATTGAGTGTGGCCTCACCTCTCTTCTGATCAACTACTGTGTGTGTGTGTGTGTGTGTGTGTACGTTAGGTTGGAAGGTCTCTATTGAGTGTGGCCTCACCTCTCTCCTGACGTCGGGCAGAGTGAGCCACAAAGGGAAGACGATTGGCAGGATCAACAGATAGGTGAGGCGTTTACGGTTTGTCTCGGGCCATGCCAAGCTCAGAGGCTGATCTTCATCCTCCTCTTCCTCTTCCTGGTCCCCCCCATCCCACACACACACACACACACAGAAACAGAAACAGAAAGGAGAAAAGAAAGAAACACACAAAAGAATATAGATAGAAAACTTCAAGAAAGATAAAAGAAAGAAAGACAGATCGAAAAATAAAGAAGTATCTCTTAATGATAAAATCTAATGTGCATATTCTAATTATTATATGACTACTGTTCATGTGATTAGTAAAATGGTGCACCTCTTAATGATATAATCTAAAATGTTTATCATTATTATAATTATCATTTATTTATTTGAATGAGTAGTAACAGGGTGCATCTCTTAATGATATAATCTAAAATGTGTATTTATTGTTATTATAATATTTATATATTTATGTATTTATTTGAATGAGTATTAACGTGTCGTACATCTCCTTCTCCAACACTGCCGTTCATAGGAGGGGTCACCTCCACTGCAACATTGGAGCTGTTGGGGATGTTTTTATCTGTGAAAAAAGAGGAAATGAGGGAAAGATAAAAGAAAGAGAGCGAGAAAGAGAGAGAGAGAGAGAGAGAGAGAGAGAGAGACAAAGACAGAGGGACAGAATGAGAGTGAAAGAAAGATATTAGGGAGAGACATGGTTTAAATAACTCAGGAGAAATACCGCAGACAGCTTGGCAGTTAGCATGTTGTTGTGAAAAAGAAAAACGTGTTAGCTGTTGTTAGGTGTAACGTTTCACTGGTTTAGTATTATGAAGTATTATAGAAGTATTATAGCAGTATTATAGAATAGTATTAAATGTGTCAGCTGTTGTTAAGTGTGACGTTTCACTGGTTTAGTATTATGAAGTATTACAGAAGTTTTATAGAATAGTATTACCCATGGACCCACCAGGGACTCCGTTGGCCTTCTCCTCGTCTTTACACTTCTGCTTGGCCATCTTGTGCAGGATTGACGCCTTCTCCTTAAACCTCCCTGAAACAGAACCAGTGACTGTCCTAAATTTAAAGACGGTATACCGTGCGCGTGTATGTGATTGTGTCCTGGCGTGTGTGTGTGGGTCTTGGCTCACCGTCGCTGAGGGGGTCCAGTGTGTGTATCATGAGCTGGAAGATACTGTTCCTCATCAGGGAGTTGTGTAGCGACGCACAGCTGCCCTCCCGCTGCAGTCTGGGCTTGGCCTGAGGAACACACACACACACACACACACACACACACACACACACACTATTCACCACCATTCCCTGCTTACTTCTCACTCCTTTCTTATTTCCTCAGTTCAATCTTGCTAACTGCCACAAATATTGATGATCTCTGTTCAAAAGTGTAATAACAGGATTTACATGTAAACAGACACTAAACGACTGGCATAAAAAAGAACACACACACACACACACACACACACACACACACACACACACACACACACACACACACACACCAGAACATACCGTCAGATGGTTCTCATCCTCCCCTGGTGCGCTGGCCTTTTAAAGAAAGCAGAGAAACAGAAGACATCTATGTATTATTTTACTAGTGATACACAGCTGGAAACACACTATTTATAAAGACAATAAAATAAGGTACATGTGTTGTTAAAAACTTGTGGGGAATCAAGGTGTTTGCAGATTGTGTTGTTTGAAACACCAGTACCAACAACGTTATCAGTTATGTGTTCCCTGTTCAACCTGGGAGCTTGGCCAAGTCGCTGGGCTTCAATCATATCATATCCTGTTCATCATATGTTTGTACACTAAAATCCAACAGTGTGTCTTGATGAAATGCCCTTACCAATCGAATCACTTTTAGAAATAATCCCAGACAATTTGTTTCACTATTGCGAAGCTCAGGCAGAACATGGATCAACTGCAACCATTTTACAGAGCAGGAGAAGAGTAGTATGTTGGAGTCTACAAGACCTCTCTGGCTGTGCGTTCGCTTTTAATTCAGTTTAAACTAAAGACTTTATCTTGTTTTCAAAAATAAATGTATTTCATAAAAAGTATTTTATTTTATGAAATCCCTGATATTTGATAGTAAATAGTCTGAATATAATTCAAATCTCTAACCAACACAAACAACAGAGGTACTGGGATTGATTCTAAAGTTTATCTGGGCAGCCTACAAATGCCGTTTTGGTCTAAAATAGGAGGCCAGCCGCTCTTCAGGGGACATATACAGCACAGTGGTGTGTGGTCACAATCTCTCTCTCTATCGCTCTCTCTCACACACACAGACAAAAAAAAAAAAATCCAAACACACCACTGCTTTTGGAGGACAATTTCAACCCAGATTGAATGGATTAATGAATTTATTGACCCCTAATGGTAACATTGCAAACTGCTCCTCTAGTCAGACATGAGTTGTGTTGACTGAAGAGAAGCAGTTTGACAGGAAGAAGGGCATGATACCATGGCAAGCAGTTGGTTTATCTTGTCTAGAACAGGCAAATCATGATTGGCTCATTCTAAGGTTAAAATTAATTATCTATAAACCCAAAACAGTCGGAAACCTTTCAACCTTAAATACGCCCCAAAACATTTAAACCCCCAACCGTATTTCATGAATTCAAAGCTTTTTTTTTTACATCAATAAAACAGAGGTTGATATTTTTTAGGGTAAGAAATGCACTGGGTAAACCAACAGGATACTCAGTTAACATCATCAATATGGAACAATCCAGGAGCCTGCAGGCCTGTAGGATGTGAAAGCATGCAGACTCTAGCGTTGTATTTGACGTCACATTAAAAAATAAGCTGCGGTTACTAGTTCTGTGCTGCGATTCATTGCCCAGAACAGGAAGTAGAAGCCACCTTGACCTACCTTCCTGCCTACCTGAAAGAACACAATAGAGCTTGACTGAGATCAATAACATATCAGTGGTTGGGATGAGTTGCTTATAGAGAATAAAAGGATTACAAAGGCAGACGAGTTGAATTTAACTAGAATATTGGAAACTAAACATTGTTTTGTATTTTTTTCCCCCCAATCCTATTAAAAATTATATTCAAATGGAATTCTATACAATACTACAATTACATTTCCATCACAGGCAAGGGAGATATAATTTAACACATTTTAACAGCTCTTTGGTGTTTTCAGAATACTTATCCTGATGAGCACAAGACCCCTTTTCCTAACCGCTCAAGGGCAAACAAGAGAAGAAGCTATAGTCTTGGATTGCATAAGTGACACGAATCAATGAGAAAATAAACACAGACCATTCCCCATCAATAACATAAGGATAGGTCTTAATACTGGTACTAATTCATCCATCATTAATCAACATTAATCAACACCACGTACAGAGTACATGCATAATTGTGTATTTGTAGGTTTTCATTTAGTCTCCTGTTTTTGCAACTTCCCACCAGGAAAAAACTAAAACTGAGCCTAGGTGAAGAAAATAAAAAACTTTATAGTAAGTGTGTCAATTCAATCAGACTAGGATGGTATGTAAAAAGCAAATAAACTGAGTGAAACTAAAATCCACGCACTTTTATAATTGAAAGCATAGCATCACCAAGACACATAGCTTTTAAATAGTGGTGTTAGACTACTAATAGGTTTCAAAGGACATCAACACCAAGACACATAACTTTTGACCAACTGTGTTCCGTTCTGAAAGGAAAAACACCCCCCACCCAAATACCGAGGCATTCTACTTGATAAACGATGTGTAGTCAGTTACAAAGGGTACGCAGAGCTCTCCATCTTGCTTGGCTTAACAGTATTGAATACTGGGCACTGTGACAGCTGCAGCAGAGCTTATTTACACATACACCTGAATGGGTTGGAGGTCAGAGATAAGCCTGCAGTAAGCTGCTGGGGCAGGCGGCCATCTTGTGTCTCCTTCCCATCTATACTGGGACCAGTCCTCCCCCCCAAACTAACCAGTCAAGTGTGGAGGAGCACTTCTGAAGTGTCGAAGCTGTGACAAAATTGCCTGCATCAAACAAACTCATGAGGTTCTCTTGAGTCCGCATGCACACGATTCAAATTCTGGCTCTGCAACACTGCAACTTACTAGAATCAATGTATTCATTCTATAAATAAAATATAACTTTGAAACCAATTCAATATTTAAAAAGTTAAGATCAAGGGTAACACTTTGTTGAATGTCAACCTATGATCTCATGCTTAATACCTGCCTGCTGGTCTGTCTGCCTGTCTGCCTACAGGTAAAGAGAGATCATGTGTGGGAGAACAATTTCTAACGCTCTAACTCCTCACCAATAGTTAAGGAGAGATAATGTGTGGGGACCAATAGGTAAGAAGAGAGCATGTGTGGGGACTAATAGGGAAGGAGAGATCATGTGTGGGGACCAATAAGGAACAAGAGAGCATGTGTGAGGACCAACAGGGAAGGAGAGAGCATGTGTGGAAACCAATGGGGATGCAGTGGCGTCTGCAGCAACCCCCGCCCGGCACATGACCACATTGACAGCCACATGCTGCTCAGGAGCTAATAATGCTTTGCACAGCCTGCCAGTTTACGAGACAGAGAGGCCCACAGAGAGATTAGAAGCGACATTGAACTGATGAGGAAGGAGAGGAGAGGAGAGAGAAGAGAGAGGCAAGATTGAACTGATGAGGGAGGAGAGGACAGGAGAGGAAGGAGGAGGATGAGAGAAGTTATGGTGCTTTATGTTGCCATGTCTGAAGTCCCTATAACTATAGAGCATGGTACTCAAACAACACTATGTACTGTGCATGCATGGGCACAAAAACAGGAACAAAACCAATAAACGATCTAACTACGCAAATGATGAATGTAATAGCAGCTTTGTTTGTTGAGATGCAGTCCTACAGTCTGGCCATGACTACTGTTGATTAGCCCTGGCATGGCAAACACACAGCCACATAATTAGAAGGCTCTTAATCAGCGGCATGGGGATACTTGATCCTCCTTATTATTGAGAAAGCCCCCTCCCTCCTCTTCCCCATTCAGACTGCTGTCTACCTCCTCCTCTTCCTCATTTAGACTGCTGTCTACCTCCTCCACCTCCTCATTCAGACTGTTGTATACCTCCTCCTCCTCTTCCTCATTCAGACTGCTGTCTACCTCCTCCTCATCTTCCTCATTCAGACTGCTGTCTACCTCCTCCTCCTCTTCCTCATTCAGACTGCTGTCTACCTCCTCCTCCTCCTCCTCCTCATTCAGACTGCTATGTATACCTCCTTCTCCTCATTCAGACTGCTGTCTACCGCCTCCTCCTCCTCTTGCTCATTCCGACTGCTGTCTACCTCCTCCTCCTCATTCAGATTGTTGTATACCTCCTCCTCCTCTTCCTCATTCAGACTGCTGTCTACCTCCTCCTCCTCATTCAGACTGCTGTCTACCTCCTCCTCCTCTTCCTCATTCAGACTGCTGTCTACCTCCTCCTCCTCCTCATTCAGACTGTTGTATACCTCCTCCTCCTCTTCCTCATTCAGACTGCTGTCTACCTCGTTCTCCTCCTCCTCCTCATTCAGACTGCTGTCTACCTCCTCCTCCTCCTCTTCCTCATTCAGACTGATGTCTACCTCCTCCTCCTGCTCCTCTTCCTCATTCAGACTGCTGTCTACCTCCTCCTCCTCCTCCTCCTCCTCCTCATTCAGACTGCTGTCTACCTCCTCCTCCTCATTCAGTGTTGTGTATACCTCCTTCTCAGTCACAGCTGGGTCTTCATCCCTTTCCTCCTTTTTCAGACTGCTGTGTCTACCTCCTCCCCCTCCTCATTCAGACTGCTGTGTCTACCTCCTCCTCCTCCTCCTCCTCCTCCTCCTCATTCAGACTGCTGTATCTACCTCCTCCTGCTCACTCAGACTGCCAGAAGCCAGATTCTTATCTCGGCCCTACTGTAATTTACACCTCCATGATGTGGGAGTACGTCTCTGAAGAGGGCCAAGTCGTTCAGAGGTGTTTTCAGATTTAAACAGCAGAAGGTGGGGTGTCACTATTGCAACGAGGAAAAAAGGATGGATTCAATACAGAACTCATACGTTAACGCTGAAAGCCATGGAATGATGAAGTTTTGCCCAAGTAAGAGAAAGCATAACTGTCTTAATTGGAGTTATATGCCACATAACTAAAACGCAAATAAAATGCATGAATTAGAATAAAAATATATTATTTTAAAATAATTTGCCACAACTCAACTTCTTCGTTTCAGTTTAGATATTATTATAATTATTATATTTAATATTACCAATATTTAACAGTAGATCAACAAAACATTAAACACCAACTATCTAAGAAGTAAACCATATAGCACAGAATGAATAATTCATAAAGTAAAAATGTAGGTTTTAAAACCCAAACAGACCATGGTGTATTTCCTATTCTTAGTTACAAGACAGGAGCAGACTAAGTGGTGATCCTTTGTTCAACACAAACAAGGTAGTTATGGCTTATTGAGGTCAATTTTCATGAACAATCTCAAATGGACTTCACACACTAAAAAAATCACAAAACCAAACTAACTTACACGTGAAGCTACTCTAGGTCCTATTCAGACTGCCACTTTCCGATGAAAATATAATTAACTAGACCAGCACAAATAAGTCTGATTCATCAAGCATCAGAAAAGAATACATGACCAAAAGATCTACTTACAACAAACTAACGAATACACAAATGCACTTCTTTGTTGTAGATAAACTCGTACATGAAAAGTATTGGATAGTACAAAATAGATTATATTGATTGAGATCTATTTTGTTTTCATAAAAGGACCATGATCATAAGTCCGAACAAAATGTTGTTTTATGGTGACCATCAGATACAGTTATTTACAGTAAGAGTGAAATCACTTTACTAGTGTATGTGAGGGCTGCTCAGGCAGGATACACACTTATTTGGTATGAACTCTCCAATGATCGCTGTATAAACACTGTATAGTAACTCTAGATTGGATGTGTTGTAAAGTATAACATCATCATAGAAATCAGAGATGTAAAGAATAATTGAATACTAAAACCACTTTACTCTTGAGCTTAGGTAAAGGAACGACCCTATTCCTCAAACAGAATCCAAGGAGACAGATTTCGGTTAGAAAAGACGGTACTTCTCTTTTGGCAGACGAAAAAAAAAATTGTGTTTTGTGTCCTTCCTCGTTTTCTTGGTCAACCACTCAGACCCAACCACGCCTATACGTGACATGTACGCAACCCAGGGCTCACCGAGTTGTTTTGGTGGAAAAAGTTAAGTCACATAATTGCAGGATTTTAATAAATAAGTAGGAAAGAAAAATAAGTTTCACCTGATTAGCCGCAGTTGGCCCTGTCTAGTCCTAATTTGTGCGTGGCCCTACAGCAATGCTGAACAGCTACATACATCGAACACCTGGGTCATTATGGGCATTTTCCTCACTCCTCATAGCAGGGCAAACAGGAAGCTGGAGATTTCTATTCAACAACAGAGGAAGACATGATCCTGATTACACAGGGTTAGATCCTTATAGCAAGCCGCAAGGACCCGCCTCATTCACTTTATATTTTCTCTCTCACACACCTATCCACTATTTCTCTCCTACGTGAGTAGTTTCGTAGTGTGTTCGTTGACACCTGTTCATTACCTCGTTCATTTTCTCTCCTGCCCTTTTCTTCCGTCACTATCACTCTATCCTCCAGAGTGTTCTGGTGTAGCAGCATCAGCCAACAGTCTCAGCCTGACCTATAGGGGCAGCGGGAATTACCGCGGATTAATCGTCAGAGATAACTGCATTTAGAACGGTAATTTCCAAGCCTCCGTGTGCACTGTCAAAACAACCTTCACAGGCTACACAGTGTGACAGCGCTATACGAAACAGATCGAAACAGTTTCACCGTGGCGAAAATAAGATTAATCTCTGTGCGTGGTGGATATTTTGTTCAGTTAATTCGTTTTAAGAAAAAACTATTGTCGTTGCGGATCCGGAATAGCAAGAGCTTTAAGTGTCTTCTTAAAAGTACTCTGTGCTTTGACAACAATCTGCTTTAATTGGGAATCACGTGGGATAAACGTGACGCAGCCAAGAGACAAAGAAAAAAACATGGTTTGAGATTAGTGGTTAAATACGTTTTTTCTATAAGGCTATACACCATTTAATATGGACAATTCACTTTCAGCAAAATTATTAAAATTAAATGTATTTAGGTGTTTTAGGTGTGTTTTTACATCTATTGACCTCATCTTTTGCCATCAGAAATGCATCAAAAGATATCAAATCGATGATGTCATTTCATCTCGTCCCTCCAATAAATCTTTTTCAAAAACCAACGTTCAATCATGAGAACTTAACCAAAACCTGAGCCTAAATGCGTCTGCTCGCTGACCTTTGAACCCCATCATGCTATGGATTAAAAGAGAGCAAGGTGATATAAGATGCATTTACTTTATGGGATCAAAAAGGAACGCAGTAACAATACAATGACCGCGTCTGTCTTTGGCCTGCTTTCGTACGTAAGAGATATGATTATTATTATTATTATTATTATTATTATTATTATTATTATTATTACTATTATTACCACTATTATTACTTATGTATTTTTATTATTATTATTTTTTTTTTAATTTAAAAATAAATAGACAAATGCATTGTGTTGGATTAATGAAATATCTGTCCTTTTGGATTGACTGGAGTATACCTTCAGTCATGTTTAGCATTTGCACAGAAGCCACACAGCACAAAGAAGATTCAGTCAACAATTTTTGTTCAGATTGTGGTAGCCTACTATGCGTCTTAAACTGCTGGTTCCCATTGAACCATGGCACATCATGAATAACACTGACGTTTGCGATTATTGTACTACCCCTCCTCCTCCCTTAGATTTCTAAATCAGTGTCGGATTTAAGCTTTGGGTCAATTGTCCTATGCATGGTTCGACGTCACCTACCATTCCCACCAGTTCCATAATCAAACAGACTCCTTGGTTGGACCTTTGTCCCCTTTTTTCTGAATTATTTTGACAATCATGTTGTGAGGGGATGGGAAAAGAACAGGAGAGAGAGAGGCTCTGCTAACGTCACGGCTAACCCAGGCCTGTGTGTAAAGGGCTCAGAGAGGATTGTGGTCTTTAGAACAATCAGATATCCATGCACCCCAGATTGGCTCGCTACAACCACATCACATTATCCCACACTGCTAAAAAAACTGAAATAATAATAATTACCCAAAAAAAAGAAAAGATAGAAGTTATAAATAAACAAGCCTTTTAAAATGAAGGGGAATTGGCCTTTGGGGTTGTGTGTGATGTGGTAACTTTCGGGAAGGCTGCACGGCCACCTGTCTATTATAAGACTAGATCCTAATGGGATCCCAGAGGATTTACCCGGCGGATTACTCAACAGATACCGACATATGAGGGCAAGCAAGTCGGACATCAAGTGCCGACAACCTCCAGAGAACAGCCGCTCTGAGTCACAGGCAGAGCGAGGTCTGCTTCCACGGAGGATTCTTGGAAAAGGCCCCCGGTACAAACAAAGAAAAGTTACCTTACGATGCCTACTCGCAAGGATTTGAGAGCGAGCACAACACGCCGAACACGAGTCTGGATAAAGATTCAAACACATCACTTTTAATGTACTACAAAAGAATGACCGTTAGAATAACTGTTTTTCATCCACTCAGTGAAAACAGGCTTGTTGATGAATGCACCACTTATCTGTTAGTTTAGATACTGATAGAAAAAGGTTTCTAAACAGCTGTGTATTTGTATTTGCGATATTATTGTTTCCGGTGTCCCTTAAATTGTTTCGATCAAAGATCATAAATATTTCAGAACACTGCTTGCAGGAATCATAGAAACAAATGAAAAAAAATATCAAATTAAATAGTTTAGTTTTTGGGGGGGTTGTATAATACAACTTTTTGTATCATGTCCAATGGGTGTGACCCATTTTGTTTGGTAGTATAAGTCCCTGAAGAGTCGGAGATGGGATGCCGGACTAAAGCTACAGGCTAGCTGTTCTACTGAAAGCCTATCAAATATACATCGAACAGTTTGGATCACCTCAGGTCCGTATGAGATTACAACCTCAGTAAGCAACAGATCTGATTCCAACTGCACAAAAGAGAAAAATACAATAGTTGGATAACAGAAATTGGAAGGGGGAAAAATACATCTCCACTAGCTTTTTATTATTTTTTTGATTTATCAGCAACACATTTTTTTTTTCATTCAGCACCGTATTTTTTATTTTTTTTTGCTCTTTACAAAAAATAATCTAATCGAAAAGTACATTGTTAACATGGAAGAGAGGTTGATTTGAGCAGACACCATCCTTAATTCCTTTTTTTTTTGGGGTGTAAATGAAAACCCTGCCAGGCACCAGATTGGTTTTCTCTAACTCCACAGCTGTCATGTGAAGTGCTTCAATTAGCGCAGCCATTGGCGACAGACAGGATTGGTCAGGGTGTTATCCGTGTTGTCACTGTTAGGCAACAACCATTACACAAAACATTCCCACCAAACAGTCTCCAATCCTTTCGGGTCAAGTCAGTGGTTAGGATTTAGGATTTTATCAGGCCTTTTCCTAACTATGGCCTTATCTAGATTCATTGGCAACTATTAAGCAAGATGCACTCAAACCTGTCCCATTTCTTCAAACCATAACCAATAAATCCATTGGGCCACACCAAACCAGGACCCATGTTTAACAATGGGAGGGAGGGGTGGGAGGGTGCAACACATTTTGTTCAACAATTCCTGATTTAACCCCTTTAAACCCCAATAGCCCCCCCCCCCCCCCCCCGCCCTGCCAAGTAAACAAAGGTAAACCTTAAAAAAAACAATAAATCCCCTAACAGTGTAAGAAAGGTGGTATAGAACTATCTAATCTATGCATACCAGTCTATCCTGGTAATATCTATATCCTGCAGTTAGATGGTCCTGGCACGACAGCTTTAAAGTTTGACTTAGTCAGCACGAAACCAACAGCGTCTCACAGGTGCTGGACTGAAGACAACTCCTAATCCCTCTGCAGGGAACAGAGAAAACAGGACACTGGCTTACAGGCTGTTCCTGTAAGTGCTGCTTCTGTCTCTCGTCTGCTTGCCAACACATTAAAACATCTGCTCCTCTGCTAGTCCTCGTCGCTGCTGCTGTGGCTGCTTCCTAAGTAAAGAGCAGCCAAATATAACCAGCTGATACCCAACGGAGACTGGTTGACTAACCCCCGTGGGTTGTCAATAAACGAAACAGCTACAGGGTTTATATCCAGAACCAGAAACAGAGCATTGTATTTTACACGTATATTTAAAGGATAATGAGTAAAATAATCAACAAATTTATGAAATAAAAAGACCCAGTTCCATTTAAGGTTTCAGATAGGGAATTTGTAACTCAACAGAATAATGTGACCACGAATTAGCTGAAACAGACGTGATGTTAAACGTTTCAAAGCTGTGTTGTGGTTTGGGATGTGTCTGTGTTTTGGTGTGGTTTTCTGTGTGTTTTTCTCAAACCCTTTTCACTGTTGAACCTATGGGCCTGCGTTGAATGTTTCTCATCTTGGACAGAGGGTATAGCGAGTTTTGGGGGGTGAGGGGTGGGAGTCACCTTGGACTGAGGGATGTGAGCAAAGTTGAACTGTGGTATAGAGTGAGGAAGAAGCGAGAGAGAAGGGAGAGAGGAGAGGAAGGGCGTTTTTGGGAAGAGTGGGGCAGAGGGAGGGGGGCAGGAGGAGGGGGGCAGGAGGAGGAGGGGGGGGGGGGGGCTCACCTTGGACTATACCCTCTGTCCAAGATGAGAAGGGAGAGAGGAGAGGGAGGGCGCTTTCGGGAAGAGTGGGGCGGAGGACGGGGGGAGGGAGGGAGGGGGGGCTCACCTTGGGCGCGGCCTCCAGCTCGTCCACCTGGTTGCTCCCCAGTCGGCTCTTGATGAACGTCTCCACGTTGTTGTTGAACTTCATGAAGGTCACGTAGGAGACGTAGCAGGTGAGCAGCGCCACGCTCTCCAACACGGTGATCTCGTTGTCCAGGAAGAAGTAGATGAGCAGGAGCAGGCCCACGATGTAGAAGGACACGTCGCGGAACAGAGGCCACCACGTCAGGTTCAGAATCTCCTTGGAGAAAATGGCGCACATGCCGATGACGAAGAGGATGTTGAAGACGGCCGAGCCCACGATGGTGCCGATGCCCACGTTGCTATGGGAGACGAAGACGCCGATGACCGAGGTGAAGAGCTCAGGGGCGGAGCCTCCGGCCGCCATGAAGGTAGCCCCGGCCACGTCGTCCGAGATGACCAGCTTCTCCGTGATGACGGTCAGGGCCGGCACGAAGAACTCGTCGCACACGATGGCTAAGGCGATGAACATGTAGAGCATGCCGAACATGTGGAGCACCACGTAGCCCTCCCGCCGCTGTTCCAGGTTGAACAAGTCCGTGGGGTAGTCCCCCTGGTTCATCTCCGAGGAGCGCATGGCCACGGGGGAGTCCTCCTCCTCCGACGACGACGACGAACCCTCGCGTCCTGACGTCGCGTTGTGGTGCGAGAGCAGAGTTCTGTGGCGGTACGCCGCCGACAGAGATTCCACTGCCGAAGCCGCCGCCGCTACTTCCTGTGGTTGGAGGCCCGCTTCCTCTTTGGCGGAGGACGAGGTCCAAAGGAAGGCACTCCAGGAGAACACGGTGCAGAGCACCAGGAGGCTGAGGCCGAAGCCCATGATCCGACCCGGGCGAAGTTTTCTGCGGACGCGCTGGTAGTGACGGAACCTCTGACAGCGGTCTGACTCCAGCGGTTTGGGGTCGGCGCCATGGCCCGGGTACGCTCCGCCTCCGCGGGCCCGGCTGCTGCTGTTACTCCTTGACAAAGTCATCAGATCCATGGCTGGGCACTGTGTTTCTGGGAGATGGCGGAGAGGTGCAGCTGGGGGTGGGGTGGATGACGCAGGGGGTTGTTAGGGGTCAAGGCAGCGTTCACCGCTGGGTGGGGGACATTTTGCTCCCTGCTGATTGGCTGTCTAAACACGAGGAAGGAAGTAGCCCCGGGACCTGTTACCGGGGGCGGGGCCATATGTTGGCTCGCTCATAGTAGACCCTTTGACACACACAGAGATACACACAGAAAAACACATGTTAAAAGTAAACATATAAAAATGAACAGGGTAGTAACATGATTTTTTGAGACGAGTTAAAGCAAAAAAAAAAAAGTACATCAATGTCAACAATACAATTGATTGATTCAAAAGGTTGTTGTGAATGGGTGAACCAAAAGTGATCCAATCAAATGTGTTTGTTTGCAACAGACGAGACCACTGTAAGACACAGCAAGCTTATCGAGTGTTTCAAGGAAAGGACCATTAATAGGTTTTTGAGAAAGAGTGAAACATTTTACTTGTGACATTTAAGTTTAGGTTTAACATTTAAGAGTGCTTTTATTTTTTACACTTAGAGTGCAGAGAATAAGAAATAAGAAAGGACGATGTGATGAAAGTGATTAATATCTATCCAATTGTCACAGAAAGAAGTCAAAAGATATTCAAAACCACCGTTTGATAGTTGGTTTCTCATAATGTGTCTGCCTAAAACCCAACATGCCTACTACTGGCTCTATGAGTCTCTGTAAGAACTCGAGGAAATAGGACTACTGCTCCCAGGATGCACTGCTTTGGTCTCGTGGATGTTTAGTCCCGAAAATGAGACCTCTTAGTAAATCTGATCTCAGAGTGGGACATAAGTATATTATTAGAGTTTAGTAATTATTTATCTTTACAAAATATTATGACTAAATAGTATGTTCATTGTAAAAGATTTTTTGGGGAAATTATAACATTTGTTTTGTAATAGCTATGAATAAGGTTCCCATAATTCATAAACCCTACACAGATATTACATCAAAAGAAACCTCTTAAGAAACGTTTGCATGATGCTTACATGCTTACATTCTTTGCAACCAGAGACCTTAAAACTTAATTAAATGTGTAATTCCTTTGGTTTAACATTTAATAACTTCATTCAACTAAGGCAACTAAAAAGTGAATATATTTTTTCAAAGCGGGAGAAAAAACAATATCATATTCTTTTGGGGTGGGGTGGTATTAAAAAAAGTCTCTGGGGTCTGCTTTAAATACTATGTGCAGAATCCTCAGTGAGATCTCTCAACTGCTGTGGCTCTTGACGTTAGCTAAAGCTGATTACAAAGGTTTAAATCCTTTAGAAAGTATCTTTAGATTAGCTTTAGCCCTGGCACACATCCATCCCACTGATTACAGAACAGCAGGTATTATAAAAGAAATGTGTTGGGAAAGGTTTTTTTTCCATGCGGATTCAATATTAAATCAGGTGAGACAGTTGCATAAGCAAATATCCAAATAAAACATCAAATGACTCTTTGTATAATTCCTATTATGTTTTTTGCTCTAATTGTAGGAGTATCATACAAACTAGTGTACCCAACAAAACGTTCCCCCAAATGTGACATGCACCAATAAAGGGTCTACGTTCCACCAACTTTGGAATACAACCTAAAACCTTCATCTGACGTCCCTCGTTACATACTAACACCATGCCACAAGGCCCAAGCAGTGCCCTTTGCAAGAAAACAATCAGATCAGTAGTACTACATCAACGAATAATTAAATACAACAATCAGATCAGTAGTACTACATCAATGAATAATTAAATACAACAATCAGATCAGTAGCACTACATCAATGAATAATTAAATACAACAATCACATCAGTAGTACTACATCAATGAATAATTAAATACAACAATCAGATCAGTAGCACTACATCAACGAATAAGTAAATACAACAATCAGATCAGTAGTACTACATCAACAAATAATTAAACACAGAATTTTTTTTATTGTTTTACCACAATTCTCTGTCCTTTCCGTGTAAGCTGAGTTGCGGAGCAGAGAAGGTTCCAGGGTGGTGGAAATAGACTCCCGGGTAAACCCAGTACGTGGATGAGAAGGCGCTGAACGCTCCTGGTCGTACACTGAAAGGTCCCAGCCTCTCCCGTAAATCCTTCTAGAGATTTGACCATGGAGGGAGGAGGAGCTCACCACAGATCAGGCAGCGAAGAGGAAGACTCAGCCCTCCCTCTATCCCTCCCTCCTTCCCACCAGTCTCTCAACAATTTCCTTTCTCTGTCTATTTCTCCTTCACCACCAACCCTTTCCTCCTATAAACACCATTTACCTCCCTTCCCTGCCCACTTATCTCACTCTCTCTCTCCCCCTGCAATCTCCATTAATTTATCTTCTTCACTTCTACTTTTTCTCCCTCATCAAAGCAAGTCAATATTACACAAGAAGCCTTCTAAAAGGTCTGAAACGTCACCGACTGATAGATGCCAGAGGGCCTGGATCAGCTCTCGGTTTCCATGGCGTTGTTTGGGGTATAGTCTGTCATTAGCCACTACAGAGTGGAAGTGACAGTAATTTCACTGCTTGCTAGTAAGGAACGTAAATTCTTGAACCTACAATGTCCACCTATTTGTGAAGGCCCACAACACCCTCGGAATAATCAAATCAAATAATGAACTAGAAAATTAAGGATTTAAGTGAGGATAGGTTAGCTAGTATTGAAGACTTCATTGCTGGCTTATAGACGTCCATGTGTGAATGTGTGTGTGCGATTAGGGCACTAAGGTCAGATGGATTTATGAGAGCACTAAAGTGTCCATTACCTCCTCAAGGTGAGCTTAACTTATCTGAATGGCACAGCTACATAGACCTGTAGCCTGCCACACGTGCGTGTGTGTGTGTGTGTGTGTGTGTGTGTGTGTGTAGATCAGGGTAGATCTGGTAGATTTGGTAGATCAGGAATACCCTTATTTACCGCTCTGCGACTCATGGCTTTGCTGCAGGAAGTTGGTCATTCCCATTGAGCATAGTTTATTTCTGTTAGGAAAAGTTCAAATTCAATCCCGTCAATGTCACAACATTACTTGAAAAAACTAAACCACATACAGTGCAAACAAGCCCAAAATAAAGGCAATGCATTTGAGAAGTTGTAGACATTTAGCATAAACATGAAGTTGTCTAAATTTAATTCTTTATATTTAAAATATCGGTTAGGGTATCCTCAACACTAACAAAAGCAGATGAAAATATTTAAGTCTTGCGCTTATCTTTTCATTTAACAAGCCAATATCATTCAGAAGTGATGCATTTATAAGTATATGTGGTATTACAAAGCTGTGATCCCATCCCAAGAAATGCACATTTCGCTCCCATTCTATGAATATACCAATCTGTACATAAACTTAAATGACTATATAAGCAGGGTTCCCCTTCCCTCTGTAGACCGATTTGCATCTCTGTCACTCTTCACCACTCTCTACCATCCTGGTCCCTGGTTGGTGGTATGATCCAACATCTCTCTGTCACTCTTCACCATCCTGGTCCCTGGTTGGTGCAATTATCCAACCTATCAACCCCAAGACAGCTGCTCACCTTAGCAGCCTTCAAAACCTGACCTCTTCAGAATACTTTGTAGGTTTAAGGAAAAATAAAACTGAATTAAAAAGGTTTGCCTTTTTATTAGCAAGGAAACTGTAATGTTACTACTAATATTATTATTATTATATAAATAATAATGTAAGGCACCTGTTAGGCTAAATTAATTACTCTTTTTTTTGTCTACTGTAGTTGGGTGCACCCGGTCACTGAATGAAAGTGTCTGCTAAATGATCTATGTAATGCATTCATCAAACCTTCAAATCAAGCACAGTACAAATAAACAGAATAGTATACATATTTTTTGCTGTGGTTCTTTTGCGTCTATATAACAGCAGAACGCCTCATTGAACGTAGATGACTTCTGTTTGAGTGACCTTAGTTACAGGGCTATCTCGATCTATAAGAAGGCCTATCTATATAGAGCCTGTGCTGGTTAACGGCCTTGCATAACAGCCCTCAAACCTTCTTTCTAGGTAGTGTAATAGTAGGCTAAGCCACAGCACACATACCTTGAAATAAAACACGAGATGACAAAGACAGAACAAAGACTAACCACAAGGATAACAGAGTATTTTAGTGAAGTATTATAAAAAAGATGGCTTTTTAAAGCTGAATTAATTTAATTGAGTAGTGCATACTGCTCTACTCAAATTCTTCTCTGCAAGATATAGTAGAAATGTCATGACGACAAATGGTAAAGACAAGTACAAAACAAAAATAGTTAAAGATAAAAGTAAAAATGTATTCGGGCTAGATTTGGGGTTTTGGATTTACTTCAGTGTATCATAAATCTCAATAATAATAATAATACTGCTAAAAGCACTTCTGGTTGAGATGCAATCTGTATTTCGTTGCTTTGTACTTGTGACATGCGCAATGACAATAAAGTTGAATCTGAATCTGAATCTGAATAATAAAAATACAACTTTATCTTTCTTTTAAAATTATTATTGACTCCAGAGACCAAAAAAATTAAAGCGTTTAATGCCCTGCAGTTACTCATCTAAAGAGAGAGCAGTAGATTGGTAAGCAGCCTGGCCCTAGCTGTAGGGCTGTAACCGTGAAACAGGGATTAAAAAGGGCCTAACTCCTAAAGCTGCTGGGATCCTGCAAATAGCTGCAGAAACAGAGCATTGTATTCCCCGTGGTCAGTTAATGGCTAAGCTATAGGGTTCAGATTAGCATGGTACAACAAGCGAATGGAGGTGGAGTCATTCTCACCACCTGAAAGAAGCAACGCCACCTAACGTTTTTATCAGTAGGTCATGTGCGTTTAATGTCATTAGGATGTGTAGATTAAATAAATATGGAAAACAGGTAATTTGCACTGCAATGATTTGTCTTTTTTTCAATGGTCTAATTTATTTATGTCAACCATTTAGGTGTGAATGTGTGTGTGTGTTTATGAATACATAGGAAAGAACGCTCCAAAACACACACACACACACACACACACACACACACACACACACACACACACACACACACACACACACACACACACACACACACACACACACCTTCTCTTTGGAGTGTTCAGATCAAGCTGCAGATTTACCATGGTAGAGATCATCTCAATGATCCAGGGTTTGTCACAGGCTCCCCCTAGTGAGCACATACTGAAACTACACACAGGCATGGAGATTCAAACACTACCTGCTTTAAGGAATGATGAGGTCCACCCCATCGTTCATCTCACGATCATCTTAAGGGTTAATCTTTTCTAAGTAGATGGGAGGAAAAGATCCAGAGAGAGAAAGAGAAAGAGAGAGAGAGAGAGGAGGAGGATGAGGAGGATGAGGAGGAGGAGGAGGAGGTTAAAATGGTCTGTGGCTGGTACATTAAAATGCAGAGGTTTTAAAAATAACCTTAACCAACTTCTCTAGCATTCCTTATCAAGAAAATGTGCCATCATGCCAATAATATATACGTGAAGCTCACACCTTTTCACCAACTCACTGCCAAGTTCCCAAGTTGAAGGGAATTTAATTAATTTGAATGACTTATACAGGGGTGACCAAGTGTTTTCCAGCAGTACGTTGTTAACAAGCCAAGGAATAGTGTTTTATAATTCATTATTTAATTAATTTATTTATTATAGTGTATTATAATACACTCCTTAGAACAAACGAAACAACAGTCAAATGACACATGTCCATCACTCCCCAAAATGTCCAACCTTCCCATAAATCTCCCAGCATCAAAATTAGAACGGACGACAAAACCTTGGGTTGATTCCAATCGATGTTAAAGAAGGGTACTTCATGAAGGTTCCTCCTTTTGTGACGTTTTATTCGTCATCATCGAGTGGACACTTGCGGGCTAATTCCAATCCCTTAAAGTTGCCGACTTTTCCTCGACACTCACCACTTCTTCTCGACGTGAACGCGCGCCGCCATATTGAGTGTCATTCCAGTTGCTTATAAGCGAAGAGCGAGTGGCTACATGTAACCTTCTATACCTCCTCCAGCGATGGGCGCATCAAAGCTGACTATTAACAGAATCTGCCCCAGAATTCTTTGCGATGAATGATGAACACAGGTTGAAAAGTTCTTCACCATTTCAAATTAACCGTTTTAGTTCTCTCCATTACTACAAATTAGCTAGAACTGATTTATTTTATAACTATTTAACTTAGGTGGCTTTATGCTAAAATATAGCATAGCAAATAGTTTATATTCAAAGTTAACCAAATATAACTACAACGTCTTCTTCTTCTCACAATCTTCCTATGGGTTATTCGGAGTAATTGAAGAAAGTAAAAGCCACATGCTACTGCTGTAAAACTTTCCATTGTTATTGGTTTCTTTTTGCTGGTGAAGGAGGAGTCGGTTCCAATTTGAAAAGTTAAGTCCCACCTCTTCTCCCTGCCTCTCCATCAAGTGTCCTCTCGAAGATGACGAATAAAACGTCACAAAAGTGGCCACTCGCGGAGGAACCTTCATGAAGTACCCTTCTTTAACATCGATTGGAATCGACCCTTAACTTTTCAAATTGGAACCGACTCCTCCTTCACCAGCAAGAAGAAACCAATAACAATGGAAAGTTTTATAGCAGTAGCGTGTGGCTTTTACTTTCTTCAATTACTCCGAATAACCCATGGGAAGATTATGAGAAGAAGAAGACGTTTTTGTTGTGTGCTTGCTCTAAATGAACATGAAAGTTATATTTTGTTAACTTTTGAATATAAACTATTTGCTACGCTATATTTTAGCATAAAGCTACCTAAAATAAATCAGTTCCAGCTAATTTGTAGTAATGGAGAGAACTAAAACGGTTAATTTGAAATGGTGAAGAACTTTTCAACCTGTGTTCGTCATTCATAGCAAAGAATTCTGGGGCAGATTCTGTTAAAAGTCAGCTTTGATGCGCCCTTCGCTGGAGGAGGCATAGAAGGTTACATGTAGCCACTCGCTCGTCGCTTATAAGCGATTGGAATGACACTCAATGTGGCGGCGCGCGTTCACGTCGAGGAGAAGTGGTGAGTGTCGAGGAGAAGTCGGCAACTTTAAGGGATTGGAATTGGCCCCTAAGTTAGGAGAGCACTTTTATTTTGAAGAGGAAGTACGGAGGATATGAAATCAGGACGCATGCGTGGCTAGAACAGTGTAGTGCAAGAAGAAACAATGCAATGACTGGAACAAATCGACAGTCTTTCAAGCCAGTCTTTCAATCCTATTTCGAACACAACTGGCGTGTCAGCAGCAAATGAAAGTTACTTAAATTACACAAGTATCTGGAAATTACGTACCACAATACAAGAATGAATTCACTTGCGACAGAGTCTAAACAGAATGAGGTCCCGGATCCTCAAACCGAAGTATCCAAGGATGACATATCCACCAGCGGCCAGCTGTCGGCTGCTGTACGAGCAAAGATCGAACGCAACAGACAGCGTGCACTGATGCTGAGGCAAGCAAGGCTAGCTAGCCGTCCGTTCGCTACGATTGACGGTGCAACGTCAGCAAAAGTTGCAAAAACAATCGACTCTGGCGCAGGTTTTTTTATAGACGAAGAGGAGGACGCAGAAGAGGAGCAACGAAAAAAGAAAGTTGTCCATCAGCCAGGTAATATTGACTAGCATATTACCTAGTTAACCACTGACCGCGGTACCGTTCCGCTTTACTACACATTGTGTCAATGAGAAACATAATTTGATCTCAAGTAATCTGCTTTGTGGTCCGATCACGCAAACTAATAATGCGACAGAACACCTGTGTTCTAAACGCTTGCATGGAGGTACTGGTTCAGAGGGAATTTTGAAACAACGAAATGTCACATTGATTGACCTTCTTGTGGCAACAAAGCGAAACGCCATAACATTGAACGAGCTGTGTCCTCGTGGCCTTATACAGTGTAAAGCCCAAATCTCTTCTATAATAAGATAACTGCTTTTCTGGTCGGTTTGGCGCTAGGATTAGCAGTACAAAACGTGCAGTAACGTTTCTTGTTACTGTTGCAAACAGCGAATTATATACATGTGGTCGTTCGGTTGAAAATAGATGACGAGGGCAGTATCACAGCACCACCACAACAAATTTGGCTATATGTTCAAAACTGGACCTTGCCATTGGAAGTAATTTATCCAGGACGAAAAATGTGGGTTTAAGAAATGAATTTGTAATATAAATACTATATTTCAAATGTGTGTGTGTGTGTGTGTGTGTGTGTGTGTGTGTGTGTGTGTGTGTGTGTGTGTGTGTGTGTATATATATATATATATATATATATATATATATATACACATGGTATGACTGGTCTATTAATTGTGTTTCTGTATGTTGGATTGATCCATAATCTGTGCATGTGTGTCATGGTGTCCGCAGCCCCAGTGCTGGAAGCGGACTATCTTATATGTGACGAGTGTGACAAACCCTTCATGGACTCCTACCTCAGTAACTCCTTCGACCTTTCCGTCTGTGACAAGTGCAGGTGAGCCTCAGTAGAACACCTTTCGCTGCCAGGCAACCAGGCACAACACAAAATCCATGGCATACTTATTTTTCCACTATTTCTCACTGAGTGCGTTTACATGGACACTAATACACTGATCACAAACTAATAATGATAATAATGTGATTATAAAAAATGGTCATGTAAACACCTTTATCTGAATTCCGAAATCGGTGTAAGGTGTCAGTCGGCGTATTCATAAACTGATTAAGACCCCCGGATTTTTGCCCAATCTTTTGATTCTGTGATGCATGTGAACGGCGTAGTCGGCTTTCATTGGGTTTTTGTTTACTGCGCATGTCAGACGGACGGTCCTGTGCGTATGTTTTGATTACATACACCGATTAATGAAAAGAATCATGTAGACGCGTCTATTGAGTAATCACATTACTAACTACACGTGTGGACGGAATGATCGTATTATTGGCATAAACCGACAATTACCAATAATCGGGTTTCTCATGGACATGTAAACGCACTCACTGAGTTAGTTTGGTTCCGAAACACTCTCGAAGTCATTTTGGCACGTTATATGCTGTATGAATAAACGGATATGCTGGTCTATCCAAAAGTGCTTGAACACAGTGTATCCCTGCCTTGTGGTTGGACAGAGACAACGAGGAGAAACACAGGCTGATCTCCAGGACGGAGGCCAAGGCTCAATACCTCCTGAAGGACTGCGACTTGGACCAGAGGGAGCCGGCGCTGCGCTTCACGCTCAGGAAGAACCCGCACAACCCTCGCTGGGGGGACATGAAACTCTACCTCAAACTGCAGGTGGGCGGGCGGTCAGCCGCGGAGCTCTGTGTTTGAGGCTTTGTGTGTGTCTGGGGATGGTGTTTGTGGCATCGTTCTATGGAATTAGATCGCTATCAATAATCACAAATAAATGCAGAACAATTCACAAATATATTTCCTGATTTATATATAAATTATGCGGTTCACAAATAAATGTATAAGGATTCACAAATATTTGTTTGTGATTTATATATATGACACTGCTCACAAATAAATGCACATCAATTCACAAATGTTTTTAGAGATTTATATATAAATTACTTAGTTCATACTAATATGTTTAGGTTTAAACAAATGTAAAACAAATCTCAACACAGTTATATTTATTTGAAACCTGCCGAATCTGCATTTGTGAAGTGCCTAACATTTGTGGATCACATAGTATTCATGTGTGGATTTTTGAGAGCTTCCTGCCACAGCTCTACTCACAAATACGTTTTTTTTAAATGGGGAAGCTCTGTAGCCTATCAGATGTGACTTTTCATTTCAACCTATCACATTCTTGTACACTCCAGTGGATGTCTCTGCACCGTTACAGAGCGCTGCTTCTGGAATACTATGCTAGCGAAGTGTCTCCGGTATCATTCTGTGTATGTGTAATTCTTCAGTTGTGTGTGTGTGTGTGTGTGTGTGTGTGTGTGTGTGTGTGTGTGTGTGTGTGTGTGTGTGTGTGTGTGTGTGTGTGTGTGTGTGTGTGTGTGTGTGTGTGTGTGTGTGTGTGTGTGTGTGTGTGTGTGTGTGTGTGTGTGTGTGTGTGTGTGCCATTATTCTGTGTATGTGTGTAATACTGTATTAGTAATATGTGGGTGTGAATGCGTGGGGCAGTGGGGGTGTGTGGCATCATTCTGTGTATGTGTATAGTACTATAATAGTGATGTGTGTGTCATCATACCGTGTGTGTGTGATATTATAATAGTGGTGTGTGTGTGTGTGTGTGTGTGTGGTACCATAATAGTGATATGTGTGTGTGTGTCCAGGTGGAGAAGCGCAGCTTGGAGGTGTGGGGTTCGGAGGAGGCTCTTGATGAGGCCAAGGAGGCCCGAGAGGACAACCGAGAGTCTCAGAAACAGAAACGCTTCAACAAGAAGGTCAAAGGTAGCACTTCCTGTTGCACAGGAACACTGCTGTCTATACTCCTGGATCACATTTCCTTCTTGCACATGCATCATCTATCGCGAACATCATCTCTTTTTTTCAACTCCTGCTGAGTGTGTGTGTGTGTGTGTGTGTGTGTGTGTGTGTGTGTGTGTGTGTGTGTGTGTGTGTGTTTCCTCCAGAGTTACGGCGTGCTGTGAGGAGCAGTATGTGGACCAAGGACGTCAGCGTCCACCAACACGAGTACGGGCCGGAGGAGGTGGTGGATCCGGAGGACGACCTCTACAGGAAGACCTGCAGCACCTGCGGACACCAGCTCACCTACGAGAAGATGTAGGACAACCAGACACACACACACACACACACACACACACACACACACACACACACACACACACACACACACACAGAAACACACACACACGCTGTTTAAGGATATCTATCAGAGAACCTGCAGTGCCTGTGGACACCAGCTCACCTACGACAAAATGTGGGACCAGCACACACACACACATAAACAAACATTCTGTGGAGGACTTAAAGGAAATGATGTGCAAGGTGAATAATATCTACAAGTGGGCCTGCAGAACCCGTGGACCGGAGAACTCACCTAGCAGAAGATGCATAACAGCAGTAGTCACTCACGCAAACATGTTCTCAGGTTCTATTACGTGGAGAACACGGACACACTTATGACAAGATGGTGATGTGGGACAAAGATATGACAATTCATTAATGGCAGTAATACTGAAGTCGTTGATTACCAAATGACCATGCCTTTTGGTTTTTTGTGATACTCTATAAGTACGGATTTTGCATATTAGCCAGAAACATTAATATCATGCAATGATGGTTGAGGACCATATTGACAGTTGGCTGGTTGATACACTCTGTCTCTTTCTATCCACCTCTCACACTCACCAACGTATTCCATCTATGTTTGTCACGTACACACACTCCATTTTTGGTTAACTAGTGTATAATCTAAGACAGTAGCTGGTAGTGGTAGCTGGATCGCTTGCCACACAAACGGTAAGACCACAGCCTTGTCTTATCACAAGCAGATGTTCACCGCTCTTACTCTGAAGCACCCCCGAGAAAGAACACAGCAGTAGCATATGTTCACCGCTCTTACTTTGAAACACTTCGCCGAGAGCCTGCAGCTGCTTCCTCATGCTGTTAGTCAAGAACGGGTTCGTTAACAAGGCATAGTAGGACATGCATTTTTGGGTGATTATGTCTTTGTCTTTATAAGATAAATAAAAATTATGTACTGAAAACGTGAAAAAAAAAAAAAAAAAGATAAGCTACAAAAATATTGAAGCTAAAGAATTCATTAAAATCACGGGCTATTTAGCGACTGTTGAACTACTTTATGTTTAGCGTATTTAGGACTGGTTTGTTAGCGTGGCGTTTGTAGTATTAAAATTAAATGTTCTAATTTATAAACATTCTGTTGAAGGGACCTATGTGTTAAAGTATAATTGAGTACCTCACTAGTGTGAGAGTGCATACAAACCTTTGGGAGGAGTGCCTGTTGTCAAAAAGAGATTTATTGTGTAGTGACTGAAGTCAGTAAGTGTGATCGATCTCACACACACACACACACACACACGAGGACAAATGTAGTGCCTTACCACAGGCCCATTTGTATCTGCTACTAAAAGTAGGTTGTCTTTTTATTTATTTGGGAGGAGTGCCTGTTAAGAGACAGGCAGTATTGTAGTGTAGAGTCAGTAAATGATCCAGAGAAGGAAACAAACTAAAGCTGACTCATGAGCAGTGACACCCTCTGTATGCACACACACACACACACACACACACACACAGACGTAGTGGTAAGAGATATTTAGGATGGTTAAATAGCAGTACACACACACACACACACACAGAGAGCGAGAGGAGTGGGGGGATTAAAATGCAGAAGTTTTAAAAATAACCTTAACCAAGTTCACTAGCATTCCTTATCAAGAAAATGTGCCATCATGCCAATAATATGTATGTGAAGGGTTGTGGTTTTTGTGATACTAAATATGGGCATGTGCCCTAGCACTCGCCTTTGGAAGTTATGTCCAAATTAATAATCAGAGTGAAATACTTCATACAACAACCCTAATTTTACAAAACATCTATTTGGCTAGACAGGCAGATTAGTGAAAATTGTTCATATAAAATAGACGTCAGGGTAAGAGACAAGGTTAGCTATTTACCAAGGACGGTTGTAACATGTCTAAAATACGCATAATGAATCAATCGATGATTATCTTTATTCATACTATGACACAATAAGAGGGAAAGTTGTCATTATAATGTAAAGTATTTATTGTACCAATGGGTAGAACACACGTCCTCAAGTAAGCTTAAACAAGAAATCAAAATGAATGAGTTTGATTTTTTACTGTAGCATATTATGAGCATTTCGAATGTATACATTTTACAGTCCCAATTTATGTATATAAATATCTGATATTTTTGCATTGCCTACATCATTACTACTTTTCAATTAAACCGCGTACGATTTTTGTAATCAAGCTGTTATTTTAATTAATCATACATTGTCATTTGATAAGTTACTGATTTAAAAGAAAATCTGTCTGATTTGATTTCCAAATATTCAAAGTTAATAACTGTGACTTCAAGAGGGGGATTGGATCCAACCAAAGCACAATTGTATGAACATTTAGTCCCCATGCTTGCCAAAACAATGACCTTTTTGTGTTCCTTGTTAGTTTTGATTTCAATAACCTTAAACACTTCAGCAGGGAGTATCAGCACTTCCTGTTCTTCTGGATATTGGGAATATTTCCCTAAAGGCGCTCCAGATTTGGTACGGATCTCAAAAATCGTTTCGGTTCCAAAATCAGCTGCTACCTTTTTGGACAGTGATGTCGAAGTAAATTGGCCAAATCGAATGCACTGACCTTTTGAAACTTTGAAATCGGTGTTGGTGCCGCGATAGGTAATATATTCTTCCCTATCCTTCAGGTATTTCACAGCTTCCGTCAACAGGTAATGCAGCGACTTATAGTTGAACTTGCGCCCAGGCTGTCTGGTAGCTGCGTTGAATGGAGAGTACACGCTGGGTCTTTCGCTCACATAGACATGTATTGCTCTGGCTTCCAACAATGGCAGTTCACCATCATATTTAACATGCTTCTCTGCGTTTCTCCAAGCTTTGTTGTATTTCTCATCTTTAGCTCTCTCTTCTCTCAAGTAGCGACCAACATTTTCGGCCATCTTACTTTCACAGCCAATGTACATATCATCGAAAGCATCAGTTGCCATGTCCAAATGTGTACTGGGCAGAGCCTTTGCCTTTAAACAAAGAAAATTAAAAGTTAGTGTTCAGTGTATTCTGTGTATATTATGGTATTTAATTATGTTTCATGACATTAATTATGTAGTTTACGACATCCACATTAATGTTTTCTCTCAAACAGTTACAGCTAACGTATGCAAAATAATGTAACATATTTAGATTTATATTAAGCCCTTTGGCTGAAGTTATTAGGATGCATTTCTAAATTAACCAATAAGCCTTACCATTTTTGAAACACAGTAATCGGAACAAGTGCAGTGAGTTGAATGGCACCTGTAATCAAAGTGTTTAATTGATTGACTATAATATTTCTTAGAACACAGATTCTCAACGAACTTGTAAAACAATGTATTTGATGTCAGACAAACAGGACATATTTACTCACCAGATGTCAGCTGGGGAATTTTGTTTTGCCCCACACCTTCAGTCAGATGTATTTAAAGATATGTGTGGTCCAACGTAGGCTACTAACGTAAGTGATGGCATGAAATAACGCATCTGTCTTTTTATATTCCCTAGTCAGGTGTCAGAAAAGCATTAAAGCAAACCATCTGTTTCTGATAACATGAACAAACAGGATTGTAGATAATATCAAAAGTGAAACTAAATTCCAAAGGTCTTAGGGGAATTGTAGGTGTGTGCCTGTTCAATGTGCAGGCTGGGACATGGGCCAAACGGAAGGAATGAGAAAGTATGAGGTCTGACAAGAGTTGTCAGGAGGGCCAGGTAGATGGAGGAATGTTTCCCCTATCTGTTTTGATACTGGTTCTCTAAGAGTTTGACGTGGTGGCGATGAGGCATTCCTCTGACAGATCACCATGTTGCTACAGGTGAGTTCAATATTGTGATTAGTTGGAGGAATGCTATTTATGGGTGATGGTTTTGTGTTAGAATGGGGTTGACTGGTGAAATTGGACTACCTGGAGAGAGCTGATGTCAAAGCAAGGAGCCATGGCCCACGCAGCTCCCGTCATCAGGGAAATTAAAATGACAAAATGAAAGTCCCCCCCCCCCAACTCCAACTCTATGTTGTGCCTCTGTGTGCCGAGAACCTCTCATGGTTCCATGGGTATATGTAAGGGTGCACATCCCTGGTGTGCAGGTGCGCATTCGTTGTCAAAATAAAGGATGCGTGGCAAATAATATACAAAGAAGCGCTTTTGCGTAGACCTATCAACATTATCTGCATTTTTGAAACAGACTCACTGAAACATTAGGATTTTCTCCATACATCAGTAAGATAGTCATGACAAGCAACACGGGGGGTATGCTCAGTGGCGGCACAAGGGTTGGTGTCACCTGGTGTGGTGACTCAAAGTGTCGTTTATATTGTACATTTCTGCTTGAACACTGAAATCGTTTTCTTAATATATGCTCATTTTGGTATCACCCCCTCCGATGGTTTTACCCGGTGCGGTACGCACCCCCTTAGTGACGCTGCTGGGTATGGTAGATTATTCATCAGGGTTTCTTGAAATGTATAAACATGAAAGAATAGGTCGCTTTCTAATGGAAATATCTAGATTATTTTAACACCAATCTGAGTATAAATGGATTGGAAATGGACAACTGGAAAAACAATGAGAAAAAGCAAGTTTGCAGAATTGCAGGCAAGTGTCTTTTACTCAACAGAGTTCTTCTTACATGAGCTAATAATGGAAAACATCCAGTTAGCCGTTTCTGCTCAACTCACGCCCAGAGTACGGGCAAAGACAATACAATACAACATGATTGAATATAGTCATAACATTGGACTAAATGGTATATTGTACATTATTGACTGAATGTAGTGTTTCGACTGTGTTTTAACGTTACTCTACTTTACAAATGGTACAGAACGTATGCACTGATGGTGTGAACCCCAGGTGGAATATGTCTAAACTAGATCAGGGCCGTATAAAGAGAAAGAAGTCACGGCAATCAGGAATAAATGAAATAGGAAAAAAAGTTTTATTTTACAATAGCACCACAGGAGGACAAGCGGGACTGAACGGAGCCAGGAAAATCATACAAATAATAAAAGGGCTAATCTGCCTACAAAAACTTACAAACTTAAATACAAGGGCGGCATCCGTTCCTTACCTATAATGGGGTAGACACAGGTAAACTACATGTGGTGTTAAAGGGTCTCATACCTGCCCCGTTTGCTCCTAGGCGTATAAAACAACACAACAGAAAACACTGTACAGTGTACAGGTAAGAAAAAAGGAGCACATCAATGATAAGGCTCTATTAGCGATAACTAGCACTCAAGATAACGACTCACACGGAAATGTTAGCACTAAGGCTGAGTCGACAGGACACACACACACAATACAAAGACAGGTCGACTGGGGATTGGGCAACAGACGGTGCTTTTAACCAGATGGATATCCTTCTGATTGGACATGAAGAGTTAATTGGTGACGGTGTTTGGAGGAATCCGCAGTCGGACATCTGAATGTAGAATGAGAGAGAGGGGAGAAACAGAAGGAAGAACACAGCATACAAGGACACACCTGTAGGTGTGTGGACGTAACAAATGAGCACACAAGATTCAAACATTGTTAAGCATCTACAGTGATGTAGCTGATTAGTTGATCCAATCAGAAAAAGTCAAACTACTCCCCTGCCTTGCCATTTAATAATTAATTAAAGAAATAAAATATTAGCATTATATAGACAGACATGTAGCATGTGTCCAGCCTTGTTCTGAAGCCGGGTAAAGAAGTGTCTATGCCAGTGGACGCACCGTTCAGCGCCTTACAGTTTAAATCACTCTGGGTTCCACTGCTCTCTAACACATAGACCACATCACACCAGAGATTTCCAATTGAAGTCTTCTTCTTGACACTGGTGACTTTGAAAACCTCATAAGGGGGAATCAATACTTCCTCCTCATCCGAAAATTTTGAATACTTTTGTATCAGAGCGCCATAGCAGGTTGTTATCTCAAAACAGGAATAGCTTCCAAACGAATCGTCATTAATGACCTTGTTTAATGAACTTGAAGCAAATCTACCAAACCGTATCTTTTGGTTCAAAACGTTCTCATTGAACTCCTGGTCAGTCCTACGGTAGGTCATCCAACACGACTGATGTTGTTTTAGGATTCGAATGGCATCACTCACATAGAAGTGCAAAGTATGGTGTGGGAACTGTTCAGTTCCATACACTGATCTATTGGCTCCAACAGCTATGTTAAATCTTTGGTAATACGGTGGTCTATCATTTGTATATGCATATAGAGCAATAGCGTGTGCCCGGGACAAACCATCTGAAGGGGGCATAAACATTTTCTCCGCTATCATCCATGCCTCTTTGAATGCTGAATTTTGTAATTCTAGTGGAAGGTAGTAGGTCTCTACTTTGGCTGACATTCCATCTTCACAGTCTGAGTACCTGTCATCTATGGAACGCAAAGCCATATCGAGTGGTAACCCTTGGCTCTCCTGTAATATAAGGAAACAATCTATTGTACAGTCAAAGTTGTCCAAACACCTCTATAACATGGCATGCAAGTACTGTATACAGTGCATCCTGAAAGTATTCATACCCCTTCACTTTTTCCACATTGTATAATGTTATAGCCTAATTCCAAAATGGATTAAATAAAAAAAAAATCTCAACATTCTACACACAATACCGCATAATGACAAAGTGAAAAAAGTTTTTTTGAATTTTTTACAAATGTATTAAAAAATAAAAAATAAAATATCGCATGTACACAAGTATTCACACCCTTTACTCAATACTTTGTTGAAGCACCTTTGGCAGCAATTACAGCCTCAAGTCTTCTTGAGTATGATTCTACAAGCTTGCCACACCTATTTTGGGGCAGTTTCTCCAATTCTTCTTTGCAGATCGTCTCAAGCTCCATCAAGTTGGATGGGGAGTGTCAGTGCACAGTCATTTTCAGATCTCAATCGGCTTCAAGTCTGGGCTCTGGCTGGGCCACTCAGGGACATTCACAGACTTGTCCCAGAGCCACTCCTTTGTTATCTTGGCTGTGTGCTTAGGGTCGTTGTCCTGTTGGAAGGTCAACCTTCGCCCCAGTCTGAGGTCCAGAATGCTCTGGATCAGGTTTTCATCAAGGATCTCTCTGTACATTGCTGCATTCATCTTTCCCTTGATCCTGACTAGTCTCCCAGTTCCTGCCGCTGAAAAACACCCCCACAGCATGATGCTGCCACCACCATGCTTTACTGTAGGGATGGTATTGGCCAGGTGATGAGCAGTGCCTTGTTTCCTCCAGACATGACGCTTGGCATTCAGGCCAAAGAGTTCAATCTTGGTTTCATCAGACCAGAGAATTTTGTTTCTCATGGTCTGAGAGTCCTTTAGGTGCCTTTTGGCAAACTCCATGCGGGGTGTCATGTGCCTTTTACTGAGGAGTGGCTTCCGTCTGGCCACTCTACTATAAAGGCCTGATTAGTGGAGTGCTGCAGAGATGGTTGTCCTTCTGGAAGGTTCTCCCATCTCCACAGAGGAACACTGGAGCTCTGTCAGAGTGACCATCGGGGTTCTTGGTCACCTCCCTGACCAAGGCCCTTCTCCCCCGATTGCTCAGTTTTGCCGGGCGGCCAGCTCTAGGAAGAGTCCTGGTGGTTCCAAACGTCTTCCATTTGTGAATGATGGAGACCACTGTGCCCGTTGGGACCTTCAATGCTGCAGAAATGTTTTTGTACCCTTCCCCAGATCTGTGCCTCGATACAATCCTGTCTCGGAGGTCTACAGACAATTCCTTGGACTTCATAACTTGGTTTGTGCTCTGACATGCACTGTCAACTGTGGGACCTTATATAAACAGGTGTGTGCCTTTCCAAATCATGTCCAATCAATTGAATTTACCACAGGTGGACTCCAATCAAGTTGTAGAAACATCTCAAGGATGATCAGTGGAAACGGGATGCACCTGAGCTCAATTTTGAGTGTCACAGCAAAGGGTGTGAATACTTATGTACATGTGATATTTCATTTTTTTATTTTTAATACATTTGCAAAAAATTCTAAAATACTTTTTTCACTTGGTCATTATGCGGTATTGTATGTAGAATGTTGAGAATTTTTTTTTATTTAATCCATTTTGGAATTAGGCTGTAACATAATAAAATGTGGAAAAAGTGAAGGAGTATGAATACTTTCCGGATGCAATGAACATGCAGTACTCATATGCATGGAAAGAGATTTTGATTACGTTATTTATATCGGAATGTATTTTTCACTGTATGTTGAAGGATATTGTAAAAACACATAACAGATAAACATGAATAAACAAGTGATTCAATTCAAATATATATCAATGTCTATCAATATCTTTCTCACCTCAACTTTTGTCCCATAGTAGACACCAGTACCAATAGCGACGATCACCAAAACAGACAGTACTGTACAACCTACAACAACATACCTAAACACATCTATGGAGCAAACATCGCTGGTTAACAATCAGTGCACACTGTAAAAGATAACCCTGCAATCGTGGGAAATAAAATTTTCCATTTCTATAGGCTATTATTTGTTTATTTTACTGCAATACTGTAAACTATACAGTAGGTAATTAGCAAAAAAGAAATCAACATTGCGAACACATAAACTCACCGGATGACATGGGAAAGATTGATTGAAGCTTTATACGAAAATCCGTGTGATCCAAACACACTCTACTGTATCAGTGACTCATGAGATTATGCGCCTTTCTTTGTTATCCCCCGTGAGGTGTTAAGAAATCAGAAGTGAAACTGTTAAACGACAGGTAGACAAACATTAAGATGAACATTATGTAGAACACACATACTTTCACTTCACATTTGTTGGTGTTAACCCTAACGCAAGACAGTTTTTTTTTTATTATTATAGCTTTCTCAGATAAAAGTTGATGTTATTTGGAAAACTAAAAAAATGTTATTAAAAAAATAACAGTGTTGAAGATGTCAGCAAAAGTGCATAGCAGCTATTCACATTCGTTGGTGTTGACCCTAACGCAAGACAGTTTTTTAATTATTAAGCTTTCCCAGATTAAAGTTGATGTTATCATTATCATCATCATCGTCATCCGCTTTGTCCGGGGTCGGGTCGCGGAGGTAGAAGTTCAAGCAGGGCATCCCAAACATCCCTTTCCCGGGCCACATTAACCAGCTCTGACTGGGGGATTCCAAGGCGTTCCCAGGCCAGTGTGGAGATATAATCCCTCCACCTGGTCCTAGGTCTGCCCCTGGCCTCCGCCCAGCTGGACGTGCCTGGAACACCTCCCTAGGGAGGCGGCCAGGTGGCATCCTTACTAGATGCCCGAACCACCTCAACTGGCTCCTTTCTACGCAAAGAAGCAGCGGCTCTACTCCGAGTCCCTCACGAATGGCTGAACTTCTCACCCTATCCCTAAGGGAGATGCCAGCCACCCTCCGGAGGAAACTCATTTCCGCCGCTTGTATCCGCGATCTCGTTCTTTTGGTCATGAGCCACCCTTCATGACCATAGGTGAGAGTAGGAACGAAGATAGACCGGTAGATTGAGAGCTTTGCCTTCTGGCTCAGCTCTCTCTTCGTCACAACGGTGCGATAGAGCGACTGCAACACCGCACCCGCTGCTCCAATTCTCCGGCCCATCTCTCGTTCCATTTTACCCTCACTCACTAAGTTGATGTTATTTGAAAACAAAAGAAATCAAATAAAAAAAATAACAGTGTTGAAGAAGTCAGCAAAAGTGCATAGCAGCTATATGAAGAATCACTTACTACAATGTCAACCTTACAGGATATGTTATTCATCAAAATGAAAGGGCTCAGGTCCAACCTTACAGGATATGTTATTCATCAAAATGAAAGGGCTCAGGTCCAAAATGAAAGGGCTCAGGTCCAACCTTACAGGATATGTTATTCATCAAAATGAAAGGGCTCAGGCCCAACCTTACAGGATATGTTATTCATCAAAATGAAAGGGCTCAGGTCCAACCTTACAGGATATGTTATTCATCAAAATGAAAGGGCTCAGGTCCAACCTTACAGGATATGTTATTCATCAAAATGAAAGGGCTCAGGCCCAACCTTACAGGATATGTTATTCATCAAAATGAAAGGGCTCAGGCCCAAGCTTACAGGATATGTTATTCATCAAAATGAAAGGGCTCAGGTCCAAGCTTGATAGCAGGTGAACATTACAACATTTATTAACATTTGAGCTATGGGCGTTCCAAAGGTGCCCAGGGGAATCTGAGGAGATAAGCGTTTATCTCTGTGGCTGTTGATGAGCAAAACATTCACTATGAGGATTGGTACAAGGGCTAACCAACAGGAACCACATATTATATTTAATTCAGACGAACTAAACCTTCTTAAATTTGAATTAAATGTGAATTCAGTTTGGTTTTGCATGATGTCCTTTTGGGACAGATCCCCAGACCAGAGGTGGCAGTTGGGGTGGATGTGGGAGCATTTTCCCTTCACCTCATCCGACACACACAGAACCCCTGTAACTTTGAAATCAGGTCATTTAAATACCTCCTTCTCCCTCGTTGGCATGACATTTGATTGTGAACAGGCGTGTCAAGTGTCAAGTGATTTGTGTGTGTAGCGCATACAGTATCGTGGCTTACGTCCGCAGAGCATAGACTTTAAGTCATCTGCCTGAACTTTTACAGAAAGCTAACAGTCTGGCAATCATTCTGTTTTAAGAAGTTATTGTAATAATTGAATTGTTTACTTAACACCACGATTATAACTCTTATCATGGTCTGTCTATCTCTCTGGGTGCTTTGTCTGAGTTATCAGGAGTAACAGACAGTGGTGGTGTTTCCCCTTTCTGTGTTGGTGCAGGTTCCCCCAAAGGGTGACCTACCTGGTCATCAAATGCATAAAATCAACACGTTTACTCTATGATGGATAGATTTATATCTGTCCTCTGCCTCTCAGTTTTAGGGGATGTATTAGTCTGTTTCAACATAGGCTAGGACATAGAGGTTTGTTTTGTACAGTCAGGTTTGATAGAAGCAGTCAGAGCACAATGCTGTTTATGAGAAACCGACACATTTGGCCATAATAGCGTAAGTGAAGAAAACTGTGACTGCATATATGCAAACATTAATTCATCATATTGTACTTGTGTTAAGCGGAACATTGGAACAAACCCATTTTAGTTGATCTTTTGCTTATTGTATTTAATTAACTAATGAGATAAGAAAGACACAACATGTGTCATTGTGCAAAGCATGCCTCTTCTGGTAACAAGAATCGCATAGCCCAACTCTTTCTCCCTCCCCAGAAAGATATCTTATGTATCAGTTTCCATATGTGAGGAGACACCTTTGACAGAGCTAGTTCAGGTGCGCAACACAGACACCGCATACTGTATATCTAAGTCACACCACTCAACCATTCAGTTTAACAAGGTCTACTTAAAGGTGCAGTATGTAGTCCTAGAGAATTGGGAGGAAAAATGGCAAGAATTTAAATCACAACACTCAAAAAGGCCAACCTCCTGAGTCTTTGGTCCCGCCCACCCCACACATGCCCGCGCGCACTCTGACTTGACTTAATGAGCCTGAGCAAAGCAACGCATGAAGTCATGTCTGATTCCGAGGTGAGAAACAAAAGAATCACGAACGTCTGATCGTAAACGCTCTAAAACTGAGTGGTTCACACCAACGCAACGAGCACAGACAGAGTTCACTTAAAGGTGCAGTATGTAGTTCGGGAGAATTGGGGAAAAAATGTCAAGAATTTGAATCACAACACTCAAAAAGGCCAACCTCCTGAGTCTTTGGTCCCTCCTATCCCTCAATAGCCCATCCCACACATGCCCGTGCACTCTCTGACTTGACTTCACAACGCATAAAGGATGTCTGATTCTGAGGTGAGAAACAAAAGAATCCCGAACGTATTCTAAACGCTCTAAAACTGAGTGGTAAAGCAACCAGCACAGACACAAATGACCGTTTTCATAGTAACGACATACCGTTAGCTAACATTAACAAAAACAATTTCACAATTTGATTCCCCCATTAGTATGAGCTAGTGCGTGAGAATTGTTTTTATTTAGCTGCGATTGGCACCATAGCTACTATACGTTGCCGAGTATATCCAACATATGCATGTAAACGAATAATGCCTTTTTGACATAAATCTGGCACGATACTTCCTAACGTTCTAAAACTGCACTTGGCAATTTGACAAGCCAAGTCTTTTGCGACGACTTTAGCAGCCTTGCTACTACTAGTTCACGTCGCTGCTACTTTGGTCTGCGACGCGAATTGTAACAAGCTTGTTTGGAGGGTGACACTGTAAGCAGGAGGACCTAGGAGTGTGCACGCGAGGTGATTGACAGGCAGGTAGCCCTTACTCCTAGCAAAAACTCTCCTGATTGGTTGCTGATAGGCGTGCGTCCCTAGATTTTTTAAAAGCTGAATACAGGGCCCATGGTGCTCATATATAGCGCACAATCTCTCTGAGCATTTGGTTTAATGATATCCTCCAGGTATGTAATAAACGTAAAACAATTAAATTTATTGCAAGAAATTCAAACTTACATACTGCACTTTAAGGTTGCAAATATGTATGTAGGTTACTGCATATCACTAGCAAGATCAACAACTGTACTCCAAGTCACCTGTGCCATGAAGCAATTCGTCACAGTTTCGTGGGAGATCCTACCCGGTGGCAGACAAAATTAGTATTAAAGTCCCCCTCCAGTCATTTTATAAAACAATTAAAATATTCTGCTTAAACGTATAAATCACGTCTGTTATGTTTTTTCTGCAAATAATGCTCAATTACCTTAAAAATCCAAAAACTTGATCTTCTCGTTCTGCCTCATTATAAATTCCTGAATCTGAGTCGCCACGCCCCCCTCTATTTAAATACCCAACACCAGGAAATAAGTATCTCATGGTATTGGGATGGTCCCTATGAACCTGGGGGCTGTGTTGTCTGGAACCTTGTGTTCCTGGTAGGGTCTCCCATGGCAAATTGGTCTCGGGCGAGGGGCCGGACTAAGAATGGTTCAAAAACCCTCATGGAAAAACCTATAAGAGAGGACGATACCCGGCCCGGAGGAAGCCCGGGGTCCCCTTCTGGAGCCAGGCCCAGGAGGAGGACCCGTCAGCGAGCGCCTGGTGGCCGGGCTTGCCACGGAGCCCGGCCGGGCATAGCCCGAAAAAGCAACGTGGACAACAACAACATCTCTTCTTCTCCGTCCCGTGGGCTCACCACCCGCGGGAAAAACCAGGGGGGTCCCGGGTGCGCTGCCAGAAAGGTGGCAGTGAAGGCAGAGGTTTTCGACGGATCGGACCCGGGTGGCAGAGGCTGGCTTTGGGGACGTGGAACGTCACCTCTCTGGGAGGGAAGGAGCCGGAGCTTGTGCGGGAGGTGGAGCGCTACCAGCTGGATCTGGTGGGGCTTACCTCTACGCACAGCCTCGGCTCTGGAACTTCACTTCTGGATAGGGGTTGGACTCTATTCTTCTCCGGAGCTCCCCAGGGTGAGAGGTGCAAGGCTGGTGTGAGGATACTTACGAGTCCCCGGCTAAGTGCCTCTATGTTGGAGTTTACCCCAGTGGACGAGAGGGTCGCCTCCCTACGCCTTCGGGTCATGGGGGGGAAAACTCTGACTGTTGTCTGTGCCTATGCACCGAACAGCAGTTCGGAGTATTCGGCCTTTTTGGAGACCCTGGATGGAGCCTTGTGTGGGGCTCCTGAGGGGGGACTCTGTAGTCTTGCTGGGGGACTTCAACGCACATGTGGGCAATGATGGAGACACCTGGAGAGGCGTGATTGGGAGGAACGGCCTCCCCGATCTGAACCCGAGTGGTGGCTTGTTATTGGACTTCTGTGCTAGTCATGGAATGGCCATAACGAACACCATGTTCGAACATAAGGATGCTCATAAGTGTACCTGGTACCTGAGCACCCTAGGCAGAAGGTCGATGATCGATTTTGTTATCGTATCATCGGACCTGAGGCCATATGTTTTGGACACTCGGGTGAAGAGGGGGGCAGAGCTGTCAACTGATCACCATCTGGTGGTGAGTTGGGTCAGGTGGCGGGGGAAGCCTCTGGACAGACCTGGTAAGCCCAAGCGTGTAGTGCGGGTGAACTGGGAACGTCTGGAGGAGTCCCCAGTCCGGGAGGCCTTCAACTCACACCTCCGACGGGGCTTCTCTGGCATCCCTGTGGAGGCTGGGGGCATTGAACCGGAGTGGGCGATGTTCAAAGCCTCCATTGCGAAAGCTGCGTCTGAGAGTTGTGGTCTCAAAGTCTTAGGTGCCTCAGGGGCGGTAACCCTCGAACATCCTGGTGGACACCGGTGGTCAGGGGAGCCGTCCAATTGAAGGAGGCCTTCCGGGACATGCTGCCCCGGGCGACTCCGGACGCAGTTGCAAGGTACCGACAGGCCCGAAGGACTGCAGCCTCGGCCGTGGCAGAAGCAAAGCAGCGGGTGTGGGAGGAGTTCGGAGAAACCATGGAGAAGGACTTTCGGCTGGCGCCAAAGCGGTTCTGGAAGACCATCCGACACCTCAGGAGGGGAAAGCAGGGAACCATTCAAGCTGTATACAGTAAGGATGGGACGTTGTTGACCTCAACTGACAAGGTGATTGGGAGGTGGAAGGAGCACTTTGAGGAACTCCTGAACCCGACAAACCCACCCTACATAGTAGAGACAGGGCTGGAGGATGATGGGGGATCAGCATCAATCTCCCTGGCGGAGGTCACTGAGGTAGTCAAACAACTCCACAGTGGCAAAGCCCCAGGGGTTGATGAGATCCGCCAAGAAATGCTGAAGGCTTTGGGTGTTGAGGGACTGTCATGGATGACACGTCTTATCAACATTGCGTGGAAGTCGGGGACAGTACCTAAGGAGTGGCAGACCGGGGTGGTGGTTCACCTGTTCAAAAAGGGGGACCGGAGAGTGTGTGCAAACTACAGAGGCATCACATTACTCAGCTTCCCCGGGAAAGTATACTCCAGGGTGCTGGAAAGGAGGGTTCGACCGATAGTCGAACCTCGGATTGAGGAGGAACAATGCGGTTTCCGGCCTGGTCGTGGAACAACGGACCAGCTTTTTACCCTCGCGAGGATCTTTGAGTTCTTCCCCCAAATTTGAGTTCTTCCCCCAGGCAATAACCCTGCTGAACTCAAATTTGTAACCCCTGTGCAATAGTCATATAGGTATATTTATTTAATTCCGTGCAATACCTGTTAATTCCGTGCAATACCTGTATAGACGTATTTTTCAGCTGTGAATTTCATACATAGATTTAGATATTTTCTTACTGCAATGTACATAGACATGTGGATATATTTTTATCGGGACTACGTACCCATCTTATCTTATCTTATTTTATACTTTTATTTATTTTATTTTATCTTATCTTATTCCTGTTTTAATCTGTACTGCACTGTTTGGTGGTTGCTTAATCTCATTGTACCTGTGTATAATGACAATAAAGGCATTCTATTCTATTCTATTCTATCTTTGAGGGGGCCTGGGAGTATGCCAATTCCGGTCTACACGTGTTTTGTGGATTTGGAGAAGGCGTATGATCGGGTTCCCCGGGAGATGCTGTGGGAGGTGCTGCGAGAGTATGGGGTGAGGGGGTTTCTACTCAGAGCCATCCAATCTCTGTACTCCCAAAGCGAGAGCTGTGTCCGGGTCTGTGGCAGTAAGTCGGACTCGTTTCCGGTGAGGGTTGGCCTCCTCCAAGGCTGCGCTTTGTCACCTATCCTGTTTGTGGTATTCATGGACAGGATCTCACGGCGTAGCCGCGGGGGAGGGGGGCTGCGGGTTGGTGGGCAGAGGATTGCATCACTGCTTTTTGCAGATGATGTGGTCCTGATGGCATCATCAGTCTGCGACCTGCAGCACTCATTGGATCGGTTCGCAGCCGAGTGTGAAGCAGCTGGGATGAGGATCAGCACCTTCAAATCTGAGGCCATGGTTCTCAGCAGGAAACCGATGGATTGTCTACTCCAGGTAGGGAATGAGTCTTTACCCCAAGTGAAGGAGTTCAAGTATCTTGGGGTCTTGTTCTCGAGTGAGGGTAAAATGGAACGAGAGATGGGCCGGAGAATTGGAGCAGCGGGTGCGGTGTTGCAGTCGCTCTATCGCACCGTTGTGACGAAGAGAGAGCTGAGCCAGAAGGCAAAGCTCTCTATCTATCGGTCTATCTTCGTTCCTACTCTCACCTATGGTCATGAAGGGTGGGTCATGACCGAAAGAACGAGATCGCGGATACAAGCGGCGGAAATGAGTTTCCTCCGGAGGGTGGCTGGCATCTCCCTTAGGGATAGGGTGAGAAGTTCAGCCATTCGTGAGGGACTCGGAGTAGAGCCGCTGCTTCTTTGCGTAGAAAGGAGCCAGTTGAGGTGGTTCGGGCATCTAGTAAGGATGCCACCTGGCCGCCTCCCTAGGGAGGTGTTCCAGGCACGTCCAGCTGGGCGGAGGCCGCGGGGCAGACCTAGGACCAGGTGGAGGGATTATATCTCCACACTGGCCTGGGAACGCCTTGGAATCCCCCAGTCAGAGCTGGTTAATGTGGCCCGGGAAAGGGAAGTTTGGGATGCCCTGCTTGAACTGCTACCTCCGCGACCCGACCCCGGACAAAGCGGATGACGATGATGACGATGATGATGGTATTGGGTTCAGAAACAGTTAAACAGTGTTTAGACATTGTGCAATTAGTACAAAAATAAAACCTCAGAAACAGTTTGGTCTAGTTTAATTAAATACAGTAAGTACACTAATACATGTTGGTGCATTGTGAGCTCAATTATTAATGTATCAACAAGCTTTTTTTGTAAGTAGACCATCTGAGGATAATATACAGTGATTTTGGTGTAATTTAGATTCACAGTCTGCTGAGGAGTTGTTTAAAATAGTTAATGTGTCAAAGGATCAAGTTCAACCAAAAAACAACTAAACTAAGATATCTATTAAAAATCTGTTTTTCAGGTAAAGTTCTGAGATTTTACAGACTTCAATGCAGTAGTCTTGACATTTTTATATATTAGTAGCTCAGAGCCGTTGAAAGAGTAGCTGAGTCCATGATTTTCCAATCAGAGTGACTTGGATTTTCTACGTCACAAATCAGTGAAATTCAGAACAGCTTGTAAAATATGGTAGATGTGTTGTCAGAGGTAAAATAGCACAAGGCACAGACTTAAATTTTTCATGTTGTTGGTACAATCCCTATTAGTGATAAAACAATCATAGAAAAAGAAATAGCCCCAATCTTACATTAGGGGTCCTTTAAAAGAAAGGTAAAACATGTTCATGGCAATCTACGATATAGCTATGGCACATATTTTATATACTTATTTGTATTAACCTCATACCCTTTGCATGAATATATGGGCTAGCTGTACAAATCATTCAAAGCGTTTTCCAATTATTTTTCGCAATTCTGGAATTGGCCAGGCATTTATTTCCTTATAATTTAGTTTGCTGAACACACCACCACTCTTTGGTGTGTAGAGCACTTCACAATCAAGCTCGTTGCGTGACTTCTCAACAGCAGTTACGATAGATATCTCATAGGGCGGAATCAGCACTTCTTCCTCATTAGGATATAAAGAGTATGCTTTTATACCCGCACCATATCGGGTTTTGATCTTGAAGCAAGTTTTTGAATCAAAACTGATTAGGTCCTATTTTAAAGACGTGGAGGCAAAAGAGCCAAAACGGATTTTGTCATTAACTGATAATTTTTGAAAGCTATTTTTGGTTCTTTGGTACGATGTCAGAACTTGGTCCTGTGTCTCCTTGAGGAGACGCAGAGCATCCGTAAGCAGAAAATGCAGTGAATAAAACAGAAAGCTTTATGCTTCCTTCCTAGTTCGGACTTTATTATTAAATATCGTATAAATTGCATTGCTTGTGTAAACAGCAAGGGCCCGGCGATGAATCTCTTGAAGTGGGCCTGTTCTTTTGTTAGAATGAAAATGCTTGGAGTCTTCCCAGGAGTCTTTTTTTTTTAATTCCCATCTAAGGTCTCTTTCTTTAAATATACATTTTCAACCACTTTCAGCATTTCTGGAGTGCAGCCAAAACAACGATCATCCACAGATTCAAGGGCCATTCCTAAAGGAACGGTTGGTTGCCTTGGGGCTAGCATACGTACATGTACAGGGACCTTCAAGGAATCACAAACAGAGCAGATAATTAAGGGTTAAGCAAATCCTTGTGTAGACCTGTGTGTGTGTGTGTGTGTGTGTGGGCTTGTGTGTGTATACTGTTGTCACAGATCATACCAGGCTTAAGTCTACTGGTGTGGCCACAACCGTATAACCTCTGTTCCCAGCAAAACCACCAGCACAACAAGCATCAGCATCTGGTCGGTCATGGGGACTGCACAACCAGAACTTGCGATTAAAACTATCATATAACAAAAACACTGCGTTGTCTGGGATAGGCTCCAGCCCCCCCGTGACCTTGCATAGGCTAAGCGGTATAGCTAATGGATGGATGGATGGATATAACAAAAACATAGCAGAGCAATTACAAAACAATACATTACATTAATCGAGGAACAGGTGCAGAATGTGATGCAGTATCTATATGCCATTTCCATTCTTTTGATACATATTTAAGATACATATTTATTTTAATAATCGTGCTTGTCAAACAGTACAGTGATGCAACTAAGATGCGTCGATTATTGTTGACGCATATTTTTTCTTTATAACTGCAAATCATACAATAATAAAAATAAATAAAAGATACAATAAAAATATATATATAATTTCTCCAAAATGCCAATGTATTAAAGGTGGAAAAGGCAAAAAAAATGCCTGAAAATACAGCCCTCCTCCTGCAGTTCTAAGCCCCCCTCCCAACAGACGAGCACGGGCACATACACACACTTCATTGCATGCAACACAAGGTCGCTCGGCTTGACTAGAGCCAGAGGCAAGCATAAGCGAGCCAACGGCAAACTCCAAATCCAAATTGTGGCCGATGCAATCTCGGAGTTCTCTCCATCTCTGAAACGCTTCACTGATATTTACACGTGTTCTGTTGCGTTTACTGTCTTTTTTGATAAGTCTGTCTTCCTCTTTTTGAGTTGCTTGGTAGTGTAGGCAGTTGTTGCCAATGCTGGAATAGCAACATTTTTAGCAGGATTGTGCGCCATTGAATCACACTTTCACTGTTTGTAGGGACATGAACTCGTGTCTGCATTTGTAGAACAGCCAATAGGAACGCCATCTTACTGAAATGACCTGTGATTGGCCAAAATCTACCGTCACAGGCTAGATTTCCTGAAACCTGTAAACAGAGCAAAGAGGAGGGCAGGAGTAGAGGTTTTCTCTCAGACCACTTGAATTACAACATGCTGCACGGTTAATTTGGAATTTTTGCCCAATGATGCCAAAAGAAAACTGCCTACCCCACCTTAAATTGATTAACCTCTATGATGACGTGGGGGCTCAGGTAATATACTGCATCTGGGACACTGTGGAGCAGCTCTGAACAATGTTAGCAGACACTCCAAGAGGATAAAATATATCCTTCCCAACATAGTATCTTTGAACCGGGGTTTAGCCAAGTACTGCACATGCGACAATCCCTATAGCATTTTCTTCATACTGACTCACTAGTATGATTCTCATGCAATATTTTCAATTGTTGAGGCATATCAAGGACAACTAACACTTCTGAAAGTAACACCAGTGTGTTCTATGATTTCCGACATCTTTTTGCGCTACAAATCCAAGTAAACTATGGGTCAGCATTGGGTTACCCATTACATTTTTTTTACTGAAACTGATGAAAAAAATGGTAAAGTGCAAGTAAGCTACCTGAGCCATCCGTATAAAACAGGGTCAGTAGGCTTCTGCATAGTATCCCTTAAATAAATTATTATACATGTAGCTTAATAGCAAGTTAGGTCAATCTAATTAGTTGATTTAAGAAGATTCAAGAAACAGGACTAATGGATAAATATTTAAAGACGTATTTATGATAACACCTATAACACACAGAAATAATGCATGTATGTTAGTAATGTGTTGTGCAGCATGACTGCATGCTATGTGGATCTGCATTACACTGCGTGAAAAAGGCGAGAGGGGTCTAGTACCTGTCAGGGCCGCCAGGGATCGTCCTAGTGTCAGCACCGGCCAGTGGACAGCTCCCTGCATGTTTCCACGTGCCTTATCACTGTTTATTAGTCTCACTTGGGTGGCCCTTAATGATTATTGTTTGCACCTGTTTTGTCTGCTATTTAAGTTCCTCCCCACCTTGGTCCTGTGTTGGTTCATTGTTTTTGCAGTGGCATGTATACTGTGTTTTGGTCCATTAAATCTTTAAGTCTCCTATTGGAGCGATTTCCTTTGAAAAAGATGTCTCAGTGTTTCTTTTAGTAGCCTTTTGTTCTGTAGCTTTGTGTTCAGTCTGCGTTTGAGCCTGTTCCGCTCCTGGGTGCCGTGACAGAATGAACCAACCAACCGAGGGCTCAGCAGACCTCAGGGAGCTCGAAAGGGCTGTGCAACAGCAGGAAGCTGCCATGGGGTTGCAGATGCGAGACATGGTGTCCATCGCCACCCAGCTACAGGCAGTCTCCTTGGCGCTGGAGCGCCTGACGATAGCACAGTCCGAGCTACAAGCCTCGTGTTTAGTCACCAACGCTGCTCCCGCCACGTCATCGGATGGGCTACCCACGGATCCCCAGCTGTCCACTGCGGGCGCTGGCGGGTCTTCGCCTCCAAAGGAGGTCTCCCTTCCGGCCCCAGAGAGATACTACGGGCACCCAGGCGGGTGTCGCAGCTTTCTCCTGCAATGCTCCAACGTTTTCCATTGCCAGCCCTGGTCTTTCCGAGAGGAGCCCACCCGGGTGTCCTACATGATTGCACTACTCACAGGGAGGGCCCTCGGTTGGGCTACCGCCGTGGCAGAACGTCGGGCCCCAGCCCTCTTTGACTCCGCTGTCTTCATGGAACAGTTCCGGCTGACCTTCGACCACAAGGTTAGTGGTCACGAGGCGGCCACACGACTCCTTCGGCTACGCCAGGGAAACCGGTGTGTGGCTGACTACGCCGTGGAATTCCGCTCATTGGCCATCGAGAGCGGGTGGACGGCCGAAGCCCTGGTGTCAGCTTTCCACGAAGGGTTGTCGGAGTCCATCAAGGATGAGCTGGCGGCGAGGGAGGACGTGAAGGGGCTGGATGCTCTTATCGATGTGGCTATCCGCATGGACAAGCGTCTCCAGGAGCGGCGGCGCCAACGCCGGCAGCAGTTGGAGCCGGAGCAACACATCGGTTCCGTTCGCAGTCCACGCTACCCAGCCTGCGAGGGGTTTCCAGCTTCGCCCTCGATGGTCCAAGGAGCTTCGTTGTGTCCGGTTGAGCCTATGCAGCTGGGTCGGGCACGCTTGTCGACAAAGGAAAGGGAATCACGCATGCGAGAACGGCGATGCCTGTACTGCGGAGAACGGGACCATTACCGCAGTCGCTGCCCCCACCTTCCGGGAAAAACCAGCGCTCACCAGCTATAGGAGGAGGGCTGGTGAGTGTTTGTGTCTTCTCCGCAAATATATCTACCCGTTTTAAATTGCCTGTGACTGTCTTGGGGAGGAGGTTCGCACTCTGCTTCTGCTTTTATTGACTCCGGGGCTGCGGGAGATTTTATCGATGGAGCATGGGCGCGTCAGCATGGCATTCCTCTGTGGGATCTGGAACAGCCCCTTCCCATCACAGCCTTGGACGGTCAGGCCTTAGGAACTGGTAGCGTAAACCTAATTTCTGCACCGGTTTGTCTGCAGACCGTGCTCAACCACCAGGAGGTCGTCCAGTTCCACGTCATATCTTCTCCCGACCTGCCCATAATTCTCGGTTACCCCTGGCTGGCTCGCCATAATCCCAGTCTCTGTTGGACCACTGGAACCCTGCTGGCCTGGGGAAAACACTGTCATACTACCTGCCTCCTCAACCGGTCTCCACAGGACGTTCCGGAGCGGGTGCCCCCAGCTGACCTGTCTGGGGTGCCTGTGGTCTATCGGGACTTGGAGGCCGTGTTCAGCAAGACACGTAGCTTGCTGCTTCCGCCGCATCGGGAGTTTGACTGCGCCATTGAGCTGCTCCCGGGTACCACGCCTCCCCGTGGGCGAGTCTTCTCCCTGTCCGGTCCGGAACACAAGGCCATGGAGGACTACATTGCCGAGGCCTTGGCTGCTGGCTTCATTCGCCCTTCTACCTCCCCGGCTGGAGCTGGGTTCTTTGTGGACAAAAAGACGGGTGGGCTCCGGCCGTGTATAGACTACAGGGGGTTGAACGGGATTACAGTCAAGAACCGGTATCCGCTGCCTCTTATGTCCGTGGCATTCGAGAGACTCCAGGGGGCGTCATGGTTCACTAAGCTGGACCTAAGGAGCGCCTACAATCTCGTCCGCATTCGAGAAGGGGACGAGTGGAAGACTGCCTTTAACACACCCAACGGGCACTACGAGTATTTGGTGATGCCCTTTGGTCTTACCAACGCTCCAGCTGTCTTCCAGGCGCTCATCAATCATGTGCTCCGGGACTTCCTGGATCTATTCATCCATGTTTACCTGGATGACATTCTGATCTTCTCCACGACAGGGGCCGATCATGTTCAACATGTCCGCCTCGTGCTCCAGCGTTTGCTACAGAACTGTCTCTATGTCAAGCAGGAGAAATGCACCTTCCACGCCCACCGGGTGTCGTTCCTGGGCTACATCGTCTCCAAGGGGAGCCTCGCCATGGACGAGTCCAAGGTTCGTGCCATCCAGGAGTGGCCGGCGCCAACGTCGGTCAAGGAGGTACAACGATTCCTGGGGTTTGCCAACTTTTATCGCCGTTTTATTCGGGACTTTGGCTCGCTGGCCCGGCCCCTTACAGAGCTCACGCGGAAGACCTCTCTACGGTTCACCCTGTCGGCTGCTGCCCAAGGTGCCTTCGAGGAACTCAAGCACCGTTTCTCCACTGCGCCTGTGTTGCGTCTCCCGGACCCTGACTTACCATTTGTGGTGGAGGTGGACGCTTCTGAGGTAGGGGCAGGGGCGGTTCTGTCGCAACGTAGCTCCCCTAAGGACAAACTCCATCCCTGTGCTTTCTTCTCCCGTCGCCTCACTCCGGCAGAACGTAACTACAGCGAGTCATCCGGTCGTCGTCTGGACGGACCACAAGAACCTCGAGTTCATTCGGTCCTCCAAACGACTTAATGCTAGACAGGCCCGCTGGGCTCTCTTCTTTGATCGTTTTGATTTGTTAATCACCTTCCGACCAGGTTCAAAGAATGGGAAACCCGATGCCCTGTCCCGTCTCCCGGCCCCTGTGGAGTCCTCTCCGACCAGCGACGTCATCGTGCCTCCCGCCAGGATTGTGGCAGCCGTTGAGTGGGGTGTGCTGGAGGAGGTCCGACTAGCCACCCGGAACATCCAGGTGCCTCCAGGGGGCCCACCGGGTAAGCTGTATGTGCCACCTCACCTGCGTTCTAAGGTACTCACCTGGGGCCATGCCTCTCGTCTGACCTGTCACCCGGGCCGGAACAGAACTTTGGACTTCCTTCAACGCCATTTCTGGTGGCCCAACATCCGACGGAGCGTGGAGGAGTATGTGGCGGCCTGCGCTGTCTGTGCCTGCAACAAACGCCCCACCAACAAACAACTAGGACTGCTTTTGCCTCTGCCCATCCCCCGTAGACCCTGGTCTCACGTCTCCCTGGATTTCATCACCGGTCTGCCTGTGTCTCAAGGGAATACTGTTATTCTTGTGGTTGTTGACCGCTTCTCTAAGGCGGCCCACTTTGTGCCTCTCCCCAAGCTTCCCTCTGCTTTAGACACAGCTCGCCTGGTTCTCACCCACGTCTTCCGGCTCCATGGGCTTCCAACGGACGTGGTCAGTGACCGAGGGCCTCAGTTCACATCCAGGTTCTGGAAGGCCTTCTGCCGTCTGCTCGGCTCTACGGTGAGTCTGTCCTCCGGTTACCATCCACAGACCAACGGGCAGACAGAGAGGGTCAACCAGGACCTGGAGACCAGCCTCCGCTGTCTGGCTTCTAAAAACCCCTCCACCTGGAGCCAGCAGCTGCTGTGGGCTGAGTATGCCCACAACACCCTCCGGCACGCGGGCCTGGGCATGTCTCCGTTCGAGTGCCAATACGGGTACCCTGCTCCGCTGTTTCCCGACGACGAAGAGGAGGTGGGGGTTCCCTCCGCCGAGGCGTTTGTCGGGAGATGTCGGCGCGCTTGGAGGAAGGCTCGTCTCGCCCTCTTGCGCTCCGGTTAGGCAACGGAGAGGCAGGCTAACCGCCGGCGCAGAGCGGGTCCATCTTATCGAGTGGGACAGCGGGTGTGGCTGGCCACCAAGGACCTGCATCTCCGAGGGGGTACGGCAAAGCTGAACCAGCGGTACATCGGGCCCTACACCATTGAGAAGAGGATCAACCGGGTGACCGTCAGGCTGAGGCTTCCCAGCTCACTCAGGATCCACCCAGTGTTCCACGTCTCATGCCTGAGGCCTGTCTTCGTGAGCCCTTTGTGTCCCCCTCCAGATCCTGTGCCTGCGCCCCGCGTAATTGACGGGCGTCCTGCCTACACCGTGCGGCGCATCCTGGACTCCCGCCTGGTCCGAGGTCGCCGGCAGTATCTGGTGGATTGGGAGGGATACGGGCCTGAAGAACGCTCCTGGGAACCGGCGGCCCAGATCCTGGATAAATCCTTGATTTCCGATTTTCTGCTTCGCAGATCTGGGCCGCCTGGGGATCGCGTCCGGAGCCGCTCCTCGGGGAGGGGGTCATGTCAGGGCCGCCAGGGATCGTCCTAGTTTCAGCACCGGCCAGTGGACAGCTCCCTACATGTTTCCACGTGCCTTATCACTGTTTATTAGTCTCACTTGGGTGGCCCTTAATGATTATTGTTTGCACCTGTTTTGTCTGCTATTTAAGTTCCTCCCCACCTTAGTCCTGTGTTGGTTCATTGTTTTTGCAGTGGCATGTATACTGTGTTTTGGTCCATTAAATCTTTAAGTCTCCTATTGGAGCGATTTCCTTTGAGAGAGTTGTCTCAGTGTTTCTTTTAGTAGCCTTTTGTTCTGTAGCTTTGTTCAGTCTGCGTTTGAGCCTGTTCCGCTCCTGGGTGCCGTGACAGTACCTCCGTGCTCCAACGACCTCCAAGCTCAGACCCTACATCGCACTGCATTCTATTCCATTTGATATAAAAGATCAGGCCCATACAAAGCTTACGGAATCGACAGCACGAGCAGAAGTAATCGTTTCACTCTAGACTTAAAATTAACCTTAACCGAATTGTAGTAAGTGATTTTTTTTTTTGCATACTGTAGATGCATAGTCAACATGTATACACATTTCACATGAGATCTGGCTACCCAAACAAGCCACAAAGGCTATACTGTAACTTGCCACAAACAAAAAAAACTCTTAGGAATGGGTCTGAAATCCCTCCGGTCAGTGTCACAAAGTATTACACAGAAGAAAAACAATTTCTGAGTTCAGTATTCCACATGCTAAATTCACCATATTAGTCCATTTAAAAACCCCATCAGGTAAATTACCTTCTTTGAGATACCCCAATTCCTCTGCCCTTCTACTCAGAATACCAACCGTTGCAAGCAAAGGATGGAACTGTACCCTCTTCAGTTGCTGACTAGGTTTATAAAGCCAGCACATGTAAATTCTATCTTCATCTGCTAATTTACATATACTTTTTTCCAGTTTGTACCCTAAAGGCAAAGCGTTAGCGTTTATGGGGATGTATAGTGGAGTGGGTTAGTAGCCTATTCTAGCATACCATAAGACCCTATTTGAAAAATGTATTATGATCCTTTGGGGAAAGATTTGACTGCATGCCACTCAACAGAAAACAGAACTTGACTCGCAGTTGCACCTATTTACCATTAGAGGAAGAACATTTGGCTTCAAATCAGACAGCACTGTCTCGAAATGAGTCTAGCCCAGGAGCCACTTAGTGACCCAAATTGTAGTGTGAAATTATTGTTGTAGCTTTCAAAATAATGTGCTAAACAAATTACTTGAGCTTTGGCGTTTCCAGTGCAATGCCATTCCACAGTTCCATTCCACAGTTCCATTCCACACCACCACCTGCATAGTTGTAGAACAGTATGACGGGATTTGCATATAGTCTGCACGTTATGACAAGTAGAAGTGTTGATTTGGAAATTGCCAGCGAGTTGGAATGGCTCATCAGATTCGAGACTGGGTTAATAGCACCATATGCTTATGCATATTCGGAGTGTGGTCTAGGTCAGTGGTTCTCAACTTGGGGGTCGGGGGTCGTGAGATAATTTCTGGGGGGTCGCCAGAACCAGTTTTTTTACATTCTACTGCCTGTATCAGTGATGTAATTTGTCTTGGCATAGTTTTTGTTGAGTGTGTGAGAGTCAAAGTGTGCCTGCACTTACACGGGCACGCACACAAACACACAAACAAAATCGTTGTGGCGCTCTGAGTAACAATTGCTTATAGCCGATTAGTTGCTAGCTACTAGTTATCACATGGAACTACTATGGAGAGATGGCGTATAAGGTCATATAAGGGTTAGAGTTAAATAAATCCTAAACACTAAAGCCTAAAGGGAGGAAGGGACTAAAGACCCATTGGACCTTAAGGAGAGATGCCAACTGAAGGAGTGTGTCTTTCGTACAATCCCTCATCAAACATGTTACAGGTGTAGGGACTATAAATCTCTTTTAAAGTGCACTTGACCTAAGCCCAGACCATGCCATTAAGTATAACTTTACCCCTGCAACAACCATTACACATCACACATCCTCTTTTTCATGAATAGATATGTATATATTTTAAGCTTTGGTAAGTTAAGATGAAGTTATTTTAGTTATTTGATTTAAAGTTGAATAAAAAGTTCACTGCCAGTGCATTTACAACATACCAGATGTCTCCACCCTAATCCTAGCCTCACTGTTTTTATGGCTACAACCTCAGGTAAGCTATGGCTAACCAATGGCTAACTTCAGGTAACCTATGGCTAACTTCATAACCTATGGCTACCTTCAGGTAAACTATGGCTAACTTCAGGTAGTGCTAACTTCAGGTAACCTATGGCTAACTTCAGGTGTGGCTTACTTCAAGTAACCTATGGCCAACTTTGTAACCAATGGCTAACTTCAGGTAACCTATGGCTAACTTCGTAACCTATGGCTAACTTCAGGTATGGCTTACTTCAGGTAACCTATGGCTAACTTTGTAACCTATGGCTAACTTCAGGTAACCTATGGCTAACTTCAGGTAACCTATGGCTAACTTCAGGTAATCTATGGCAAACTTCAGGTAATCTATGGATAACTTCAGGTAACCTATGGCTAACTTCGTAACCTATGGCTTACTTCAGGTTATCTATGGCTAACTTCAGGTAATCTATGGCTAATTTCAGGTAATCTATGAATAACCAGCTATCCTGCCGTTACACAATGTACACTGAACAAAAATATAAACGCAACACTTTTGTTTTTGCTCCAATTTTTTATGAGCTGACCTCAAAGAGCTAAAACTTTGTCTATGTACACAAAAAGCCTATTTATTTCAAATATTGTTCACAAAATGTCTAAATTCGTGTTAGTGAGAACTTCTCCTTTGCCGAGATAATCCATCCACCTCACGGGTGTGGCATATTAAGATTCTGATTAGACAGCATGATTATCGCACAGGTGTGCCTTAGGCTAAGATCACAGGCAGACTGAAACAGGTTTTGCTCAAGAGTATCCCTGTATTTAGCACCATCCATCTTTCCCTTGACTCGAATCAGTTTCCCAGTCCCTGCTGCTGAAAAACATCCCCACAGTGATACATGGTGGTGGCAGCATCATGCTGTGGGGATGTTTTTCAGCAGCAGGGACTGGGAAACTGATTCGAGTCGAGGGAAAGATGGATGGTGCTAAATACAGGGATATTATTGAGCAAAACCTGTTTCAGTCGGCCTGTGATTTGAGACTGGGACGGAGGTTCACCTTCCAGCAGGACAATGACCCGAAGCATACTGCTAAAGCGACACTCGAGTGGTTTAAGGGGAAACATTTAAATGTGTTGGAATGGCCTAGTCAAAGCCCAGATCTCAATCCAATTGAGAATCTGTGGTCAGACTTGAAGATTGCTGTTCACAAGCGGAAACCATCCAACATGAAGGAGCTGGAGCAGTTTTGCCTTGAGGAATGGGCAAAAATCGCAGTGGCAAGATGTGGCAAGCTCATAGAGACTTATCCAAAGCGACTTGCAGCTGTAATTGCCGCAAAAGGTGGCTCTACAAAGTACTGACCTTAGGGGGGTGAATATTTATGCACGCAGAAGTTTTCTGTTATTTTGTCCTATTTGTTGTTTGCTTCACAATAAAAAAAAAATCACATCTTCAAAGTTGTAGGCATGTTCTCTGGATGAAATGATGCAAACCTTCAAACAATCCATTCTAATTCCAGGTTGTGAAGCAACAAAACATGAAAAATGCCAAGGGGGGTGAATACTTTTGCAAGGCACTGTATGGCTTACTTCAGGACTTAAACCCAAAATATGATAAAGTATAACGTTATTCCTGCAACAACCAGTTATTTTTGTCGCCTCTCACTTCATCATACATCCTCCTTTTCCTGAATAGTTATGTTATGAGTGTGTAGGACAATTTTGGGCATTCTAACGGATGTTCAAGTCTTAGCTGTTAATGCCAGAGTGAAGACCAGGTATTCAAAAAGATAACATGAAAGAATGGTGCCCAAAATGGAGACTCAATATTTACAAGAAAGACTCAAGTGGTACATTTTAGGCAGCCAGAAAGAAGGTTTTGTTTTGGTTAAGTTGGCCTGAAATTTACAAACTCAATATTTCTGAATGATGTGGAGAGCATGGTATTGGAAAGTGGTCTTATAATTAGATTTGCCTTCTCTGACAGTTGCATTAAAATTCTTATAGAAGTTATGTGGTGCGCCATAAGTGTAAACGCATATTGCCATGCTGTGCTCTTTTTTCAGACTATGTTGAGGAGGTGTCTTGGGTCATTGTATTCAGGAACAAGATTCAAATGCAGACCAAACTGAGAGTAACTCTAAAACAAATACTAGAACTAAGCCTATACCGGTAACAAACGCAGGAAACGAGAAATCTTTGAACAGCAACGCTTGTCTTTACCAAGGAAACTCAGAACAGGTACAACAAAGCACGATAGAGGGAATGTCAGACAAAGATTAGAACAAAGAAATACGAGGGGGCCAATAGAAACAAAGGAACACAGGTGGAAACAATGACACATAACGAATGATAGGCCTGATGAGGAGCAGCTAACACCTCGTCCATGGCTGCTCCACAGGCTAACATTTTGAAGGCCCACGAAGCTAACATCAGTGTTCTGTCAGGTGTTGGCTGCACATAGACATAAGAAATTATGAATATTATGCATATGAACCCACCATACATATACTGGAACTATCTGTATGTCACACAAAACCTTTGTATGGCAAAGTGATCGTTATTTGAGCAAAATTACTGAAATTAAATATGCCAAGCTATGGGCTCTAGCCTGTTGCATCTCTAAAATATCCAACCAACCTATAAAAACATTGACCTATTTTAGAATTTAAACGTAAAGTGTTTCATACTTATTCAAGACATTTTGTAGGTTTTTGTGTTAAGACTTACCAACAGTCTGTTGCAAGGAGTTTTGAAGTTGTGAAGAGAACGCATCACTAGTTTTGTATTGAAGGAAAAAAATTGTTTTTGTCTTTGACACCTCCCTCCCCCACATCCTGTGTCTCCTCACAGAAATGGGTCCTGCACTTCATTACTGAGCTAAAACCTCTCATACCACCCAACAAAACAACAAGCCCGATGAGGCTCAAATAATGCTTTGCATGGGCAGACAACACACACAGTAACAGTAATTCTGTTCACGTCTTCACAAATGAACATTTAATAGCAGCGTTTTCACATTCTATTCAAATCAGACACATCATTAGACTGAATAGTTCTTAACTCACTTTCAAATGGGTTTAAATAACTAAGTCAGACAAGAACATGAAAATCACATTTTAAAAAACACAAAGAAGTAGTTTTTTCACACATTACTGCTTTTGTTGGGTCCTAGCTTGACACTTTACATGTTATATTGCAAAGACAGGTCAGACAGACTGCCAAAATATAGATTGTCCCTCTACAGATTAATCTGAATAGTTTTACGATGACAAGTTTGATAACTTTCTCAGTTGCAAGGTTGTAAACAAGCACATCTACAATATTTTAGGTGTCACTTTTTACTATTACTCAACAATGGCACTACAATGGCCCCTACTGGCCAAAAGGTTTACTGTTAACAGGCTTGCCTAAAAAAGAATGCTAACAACTTAAGGCTGTCTAAAGGTAGGAGTTAGAGTAAGTAGGATGTAAGAAGCATACACACTAAACATCTTTACATGGTAGGGACACATATCAACTATACAAAGTCCTTGAAGCTACAATAGTTGCCCTGTTCATGCTTTCATACATGGGCACAGATTAAAGTGGATGTCAATTGCCAACAGGTCCATGGATTAACCAAGTGAGGTTGCCTTAAACAGACAGTTTAGTCACGGGCCAGAGTAGATCCCAGTGTTATAGTACTATAACTGATATAATGCATTCTATTTAAACTGTATGAAATGTAAAGTTTTGAAGAAAGCAAAATTCAAACATGGAATGCTCACGTTTATTGATTCAGGGAAAGATACAGAATTTTAGTCTTAAAAGGCAGAAAGGTCATATAGTTTTGTTATCATGGTAGTTTAGTTAAATTTTAATATTGCAATAAATGAATATAGCATAAGTAAAAGTATCCTCTCGTGATAAGGGCAGTGTACCATTAGAAGTGTTACTGGCACATTATTTAACTAACGCACAGTTAAGTAGAGACAGGAAACCAGCACTTTTTAGAGTGTATTCTACCTCACACTCCAGATTTTCATTATTCTTTCTATCCTGGATAGCGGTAACCTTAAACGCCTCATATGGAGGAACAAGGACTTCTTTTTCGTTGACTCCTAGAGCAGAGTAACCAGTCAGGTCAGCACCGAGGCACGTTGTGATATTAAAGCAAGACTGTGTTCCAAAATTTGTACTTGCGTATTCCAGAGAACTGGAAGCAAAGTAACCAAATCGGATCTTTTCGTTTAAAATGTTTTTGACAAAGGCGATATTCATTCTTCTGTAAGTGGTCAGACATTCTTTTTTCTGGTTGCTATGCAGGAGTTGAATGGCGTCGGTAAGGAGGAAGTGGAGAGCGTGGTATTGGAACGTGGTCTTATAATTAGATTTGCCTTCTCTGACAGCTGCATTAAAATCCTTATGCAAGCCATGTTGTCCGCCGGAAGTGTAAGCGTATATAGCCATGCTGTGCTCTTTCTGCAGATTATGGCGTGGTTTTTTGGCATTTTGTTTGGCTTTTCCCCAGACAATACTGAAATTGTGAACCTTGTTCTTCTCATTGGGCAGGTATGTTTCCATCACCATCTTCCACATTTCATCGCGGCAGCCCTTGTATTGGTCATCTACAGAGTTAGGAGCCATGTCCAGGGGCAAAGGTTCATCTACAGAGTTAGGAGCCATGTCCAGGGGCAGAGGTTCATCTACAGAGTTAGGAGCCATGTCCAGGGGCAGAGGTTCATCTACAGAGTTAGGAGCCATGTCCAGGGGCAGAGGTTCATCTACAGAGTTAGGAGCCATGTCCAGGGGCAGAGGGTCATCTACAGAGTTAGGAGCCATGTCCAGGGGCAGAGGTTCATCTACAGAGTTAGGAGCCATGTCCAGGGGCAGAGGTTCATCCTGGCCCCATCCTCCTGGATCCACAGCAGAATTCTACAATTACGACAAACAGTAAATTGACATCATTGCACCTGTTTCTCATTGATTTTCATTAAAAAACCGACACCTGTAATTACATGTAAAGTACAGTGGCCCTGAGATGCCAACGCACTACAACTTAAGAAAACAAATGCAAATACACAAAACTCAAGCAAATTAAGAACAAATCTACAAAAATTTGACAAAACATGCGCAGCATTTTGAAAATGTCGCGCAAAATACAGAAAACACAACACATTCCAAAAAAGCGCTGCAAAGTAGAAAGTACTAGATTAATACACTTAGCGTACATGTAATACATTAGGGGTTTATACGCTATGAGAGCATGTAATAGAGTAGTTGTTTATTAATTTACTGTACATGTAATAGAGTTGGTGTTAATACACTCACAGTACATGCAGTAGAGGAAGTATAGTTGTTACACACCTCCCCCATGGCTGCTCCACAGGCTAACAGTATGAAGGCCCACACAACCAACATCACAGTGTTCTGTCGGGTGTTAACTGCACATAAGACATAAGAGATATATAATACTGTAAATATCTATATGTTCTCACAAAACCTTTGTATGGCAAAGTGATCGTTATTTGAGCATTATTACTGAAATTAAATATGCCATGCTATGGGCCATAGTCTTTGTGCATCTCTTAAATATCCAACCAACCCATAAAAACATTGACCTATTTTAGAATTTAAACGTAAAGTGTTTCAGACTTATTCAATAATTTTTTGTAGGTTTCTGTGTTAAGACTTACCAACAGTCTGTTGCAAGGAGATTTGAAGTTGTGAAGAGGAAGCATTAATAGTTTGTATTCAAGGAAGAATATTTTTTTGTCTTTGACACCTCCCTCCCCCACATCCTGTGTCCCCTCACATAAATGGGTCCTGCACTTCATTACTGAGCTAAAACCTCTCATACCACCCAACAAAACAACAAGCCCGATGAGGCTCAAATAATGCTTTGCATGGGCAGACAACACACACAGAAACAGTCATTCTGTTCACGTCTTCACAAATAAAAATGTAAGGGCAGCGTTTTCACATTCTATTCAAAACAGACACATGATTGGACTGAATAGATCTTAACTCAATATCAAATGGGTTTAAAGAACTATGTCAGACAAGAACATGAAATAAAACATTTTGTAAAACACTAAGAAGTTTGTTTTTCACACATTGCTGCTTTTGTTGGGTCCTAGCTTGATACTTTACATGTTATATTGCAAGGGGTTACGGACGGTGGTTTAGCTGTTCTTGTCCGCATGTATTGTGTATTTGGTTTGTTCTTTCCCTATGTTTCTCCCCTCGCTGTCCTTCACTATACAGGTGCCCGTTCCCTATTGGCTAACTCCTTCACTATACCATTCCCTATTGGCGAACTCCCTCGTCAGTCGTCAATGCCGCACCAGTTGCCGGACCAATCCCGCGTCTGTCCGTCTATATTTTAACCTGACGTCATATCCTTTGCAGGCTGGCTGAGAGAGAGACGCTGAAAGAGTGATCGTTTGGTATACGTGGTGTTAGGCTGGCACAAGTTGTGGCTGAAATTTGTGAAGTGCGTGACCTGTGTTCGTTTGGCCTGTTAGAGTGATTTGAGTGTCGTTAGTGTGATTTGAGTCACTGTAATTAGAGCACCACTTCCTCGTTAAGAACGAGTAGTTTTCTGTTCCACCGTTTTCACCACTAGGCCATCCTTTGTTGAAACACCCCTGTTTGTATCCCTGTTCACTGTACAGTGTTTTTGTTACTATTCCTTCATCTCTCACACCGGAGCAAGTTGCTAGGTAAGACGCCCTTGGGCATACATCTTTGCATCACGTAGTGATCGCTGTGTATTAAACCATCAGATTAGGGGCGGTGCCGCCACATGTATATGTTTTTGTAAGACCTCTGGAAGGCAGTTTAGTTGTTTTGCTGTTTTCATCGTCTTCTTGAGTCCTCAGTGTGAGATTGTAAATAAACCCCATAATTATTGATCACAGCCATTTGTTTGTCCATTGTATTGCATCGCACCCCAACTACACCTTCTACCCTGGGTAGTGTTCGGCCCTACCTCACCCTAGACCTACTTACATCGGAGGGTTGTAACACAAGGACAGGCCAGAGGGACAGCTAAATTATATATTTTTCCTCTACAGATTAATCTGAATAGTTTTACGATGACAAGTTTGATAACTTTCTCAGTTGCAAGGGTGTTAACAAGCATATCTACAATATTTAATGTGTCACTTTTTACTGTTACTCAACAATGGCACCACAGTGACCCCTACTGGCCAAAAGGTTTACTGTTAACAGGCTTGCCTAAAAAAGTAATGCCAACTACTGTAGGCTGTCTAAAGATTGGAGTTAGAGTAAGTAGGAAGTAAGAAGCATGCACACTAAACATCTTTACATGGTAGGGACACATATCAACTATACAAAGTCCTTGAAGCTACAATAGTTGTCCTGTTCATGCTTTCAAACCAGGGCACAGACTAGAGTGGATGTCAATTGCCAACAGGTGCATGGATTAACCAAGTGAGGTGGCCTTAAACAGAGAGTTTAGTCACGGGCCAGAGTAGATCCCAGTGATATAGTACTATAACTGATATAATGCATTCTATTTAAACTGTATGAAATGTAATGTTTTGAAGAAAGCAAGATTCAAACATGGAATGCTCACGTTTATTGATTCAGGGAAAGATACAGAACTTTAGTCTTAAAAGGCAGAATGGTAAATGAAATAGGCCAGATTCAATTGTTATATCTATGGGTCATTGAACATTTAATCATTATTTCAAATACCAAGCAAGAATTGTTTTTCTTATCATAGCAGTTTAATTGTGTTACATTTAATTTAGTTAAATAAAAAAATAAATATTTTTAATAAAATTTTTATTTATTATTCAACTAACGCACAGTTAAGCAAGGATCGTAAACCAGCACTCCTTAGTGTGTATTCTACCTCACATTCCAGATTTTCATTATTCTTTCTATCCTGGATAGCGGTAACTTTAAACACCTCATATGGAGGAATAAGGACTTCTCTCTCATGGCTTCCGAGGACAGCGTAATCAATCAGGTCAGCACCAAGGCACGTTGTGATCTTAAAGCAAGACTTTGATCCAAAAGTTTCACTCGGGTATGTATCCAGAGAACTGGAAGCAAACGAACCAAACCGGATCTCTTTGTTCAGAACTTTCCGGTTAAACACACGAGTCGATCTTCTATAGGTGGTCAGACATTTTTCTGCCTGGTTGCTATGCAGGATTCGAATGGCGTCGGCAAGGAGGAAGTGGACAGCGTGGTATTTGAACGTGGTCCCGTACTGAGACTTCTGATCTCTGACAGCTCCATTAAAATCCTTATAGAAGTTATATGGTCCACCGAGAGTGTAAACGTAAATAGCCATGCTGTGCTCTTTCGTCAGACCATTTTGAGGTTTTTTTGCTAATTTTTGGGCTTTAGTCCAAACCTCCTTAAACGTTTTATCTTTCTTTTTCTCATCATCCAGATACTTTTTCATCACAGCCGCCCACATTTTGTCGCGACAACCCTGATAGATGTCGTCCACGGAGTTCAGAGCCATGTCCAGGGACTGAGGTTTGTCCAGGCCCTTCCCTGCTTGTCCCACAGCGAGATGCTACAACGACAAACATTATACCAATACACCTGTACCTCCTTTCTGTCAATATAAAGTTTGGATGAATAATATTAACAACGCACAACACACTTAAATTCCATGTGATAGAGTAGGTGTTATAAACTTAAACTACATGTAATGGAGTAGGTATTTATACACTTAAACTACATGTGATAGGAGTAGGTTTAAATATGCTTAAACTACATGTAATAGAGTAGCTGATTATACACTTAAACTACATGTGATAAGAGTAGGTTTAAAAATGCTTAAAGTACATGTAATAGAGTTGATGTTTATACACTTAAACTACATGTAATAGAGTATGTGTTTATACACTTAAATTACATGACAGAGGTATCTTTGTTTCATACCTTTCCCATGACTGCTCCAGAGGCTAACATGATGAAGGCCCACACAGCTAACATCACTGTTCCGTCAAGAGACATTGCTGTCTTAAAATACCTAATAACACAATTTAGTAAAATAAAGAAGTCTTTGGTAAATCTGAAACTGTGGCACCAAACCACAGCTGCTGGAAATTACATTGTTTTGTTTTAATGTTGTGCTTTTTTTCTCATAAATAAAAACTTTCATTATATAAAAACTTATAGCATTTCCTGCTTATTCTATGCATTGTGTGAGTTTCTTTGATAAGACTTACCAGTGGTCTCCTTGCAAGGGGTTTTGCAGATGTGCAGAGAAACCCCCAATGTAGTCTGTGCTTAAGGCAGACTCTTTGGTCTGTTTGACACCCCCCTCCTCCACGTCCTGTCTAGTTTCAGAAATGGTTCTAAAATACATGAGCTTCTCACCTGAACCACAAGCGCAAAAATCCCCTGAACATGCTCTGCATGAGCAAACAACTATGCACTCACACAGACACACAAACACACACACACACACACACATACTCTCACCACACACATACAGACCCTAACCCTTACCCCACACACAGAGACACACAAATTCACACACACACACACACACACACACACACACATATACTCACACATACTCACACACACACAAACACATGCTCACACACTCACACACACACGCACACACAAACACACACATACACATTCACGCACACACACACACACACATACTCACACACACACACACACACCACACACACACACACACACTCACTCACACACTCCCCCTCATGCTCTGGTGAAAGCCACCAGGCCGACATTTTATATGTCCATCCATCCATCTATTAGCTATACCGCTTATCCTTTGCAGGGGGGGGGGGGGGGGGGGGACACAGGGCGAGTGGGATATCATAAATTGGTGAACTGGAGTGAAGTCAACTTTGTCTTTGATTTATTTGTGTACTACCTTTTATCTTTTTTTACTTTTAGATATTTAACATTTGAACTATAACACACACTCACACCTTAACACATTGTGCTCACTTTTTTGCATATTCAAGACATCTTTGAAGTAAAATATGAGAGGTAAAGAACTAAATAAAATCAATTATTAAGGTTCCTTACATTTAGCCTTCATATATTTAAAAAGCTGACATACAGTTCATGTGTTGGTTCTCAGCAGGAAACCGATGGATTGTCTACTCCAAGTAGGGAATGAGTCTTTACCCCAAGTGAAGGAGTTCAAGTATCTTGGGGTCTTGTTCTCGAGTGAGGGTGAAATGGAACGAGAGATGGGCCGGAGAATTGGAGCAGCGGGTGCGGTGTTGCAGTCGCTCTACGCACCGTTGTGACGAAGAGAGCTGAGCCAGAAGGCAAAGCTCTCAATCTACCGGTCTATCTTCGTTCCTACTCTCACCTATGGTCATGAATGGGTTGCACTACAAGCGGCGGAAATGAAGGGTGGCTGGTTTAGGGTGAGAAGTTCAGCCATTCGTGAACAGAGCCGCTGCTTCTTTGTCAAAAAAGACACTCAATTTAACGTCCACTGGGGCGGAGGCCGCGGGGCAGACCTAGGACCAGGTGGAGGATTATATCTCCACAGTGGGAATTGGAATCCCCCAGTCAGAGCTGGTTAATGTGGCCCAGTTTGGGATGCCCTCTTAACTGCTACCTCCGCGACCCGACCCCGGACAAAGCGGATGACGATGATGATGATGATGATGACATACAGTTCAGTTGATCACACGATTAGTCTTTGTTGCACTGAAAAAGAGTAACAATCTCAATTTCAGTACATGTCCTATATTCCTCAAGTCTTAATGCTGTCAAAAATAGAGATCTCTTTCAGTTGTACATGTATCATGCTGTCTGACCTACAGTCAGGTTTCACTTTCAATATTAGTCACAGCGCCCTCTATTGTCTGGACAGGTTACGCAGAACAAGCCTGCTGACTTGACAACGCACTCTGTACTTATGTAGTGTTGAAATAATCATATTTCTATATAATGATTTGCATAATTTTTGTTTATTGATTGCCATATTGGTTATTGCAGTGACATAGTCATCTTAATCATATTCGAGAATATGATTGGCACCACCATGTCTGATCGGTTGATAAGGGCTGAATGTATGACGTTTCACTCAATTCCTTTATCCTATCACCTGTTTATACTAAGCCAGGAACATGTTGTTGACTGCGTGTAAGTATTCTGTGAAAGTCCTTGGATAGGACTCTCATCTTGGTATAGGAGGGTCCATTGACAAACGAGTTATATTTCCTTTGTCAATGTTTGTGTTATGATTAATCCTGAATAAATTCTTACAACCAAAATAATGATTTATAAAATGTGTGCACTTAACTATTCATTAGGCTATATTACTGTTCTTTTGTGTGACATTTGCCTTATCCAAATGTAACAGTCACCAAACGAGTATAAGCTCATGTTCATCAGTATGTGATTGCTTGATATTTATAGAAGGTACCTTTTTCTTAGCAGTGTTTAAGGACACTGACTCCTGTGCTGGCGAAGAACCCTATATCTCTGTAGTCAGAGGAGAACAGGGCAAGAAGCAAGACACCACACTAGCACAGGGGTTACAAATCAGGAACAAAGCATAACTCAGGACATTCTATACATAAAACTTTTAACGTAACAACCTGCTATATGCACTTTTCTAAAACTCCATAACGTCTGACTTGCAAGTCAATCTTTATGCTGGAAAATATAAAAAAATAAACCACATTGTGAAGTCAATAGATTCTGTAAATTCCAGCCTAACACACACACACACACACACACACACACACACACACACACACGCGCACACACACACACACACACACACACACAACACTGACACTACCAATGATCAATAGAAGCTTTTGACTATATTGTTACATGCTGACTTGTCTTACAACATTGCTCTGTTCGAGATAGATGAATAATTACAGGCATTCTTTTCCTGTTAAATACCCCATGCAAACAACCCATGCAAACCTGTTTAATGAGCCCTGATGACAAAAAGGGTACATGATGTCATGAGCATGTTCGGAAGTAGAGAGCAATTTACTTCCTTGTTTAACTGTAATTTTTATGGTAAGCCTTGCCTGCCACACGAACTCATTAGGTGATCATTAGGTGACCATGTCTTGAAAGGTGCCCTCAAATAAAATGTGTTATTAATATTCTGTATTACTATAATTTTTATGTAGTTAAACGTGTTGAAAAAGATCGTGTCCGTCCACATTCCAATGAACGTTCAGACACAAGGTTCAAAGGTCAGCGGGCGAGCTGCTCAGCCTGCTCAGCCCAAAAAAGAACTTGTCCAATGAAGGTGGAGCGACATTTTCAAACGGATTTCAGTTTGAGGGTGAAAAAAAGAGTGGAGGTGGTTTTTCTGTTTAGCATTTATTAATATTGTGTTTCCATTGTGTTATGTAAATGTTGGTGAAATCGCTTTGAGATTGTTTTTACGCTGAAAAGCGCGTTACAAATTAAATATGTTATTGTCATTATGATTAGAGAGAAGGAGAGAGAGAGAGTGGACAATGTAAAGCAAACGAGACGGTGTTTGTGAGTGCGTGTGGATGAGAGAAAGAGAGTGAGGGAGAGAGACAACGAGAAAGAGAGATGGAGAGAGAGAGAGAGAGAGAGAGGGGGGGGGGGTGGAAGTGGGGAAGAGCAGAGTGAATTAAACCGAGTCTAATACTGCATGAACAGATGTACATGATGAGTATCAGAAGGTTAACAGGCCTAGGAGTGAAACTCCTTCACTCTAAAACGTATTTGTAACATTTCCAGAGGTCATCGACTCAAATGGAGCTTTAGCATAAGTTCAGGCAGTCAGCTCGGAGTCTGGCCTATGACGAGAACTTGTCATAGTGCGCACAAACCAATCACACACGAACCCGTACTCAATCTGCTCCGATCAAGGAAGTGGGGGAGACTATATAAATATCCGACAATCACCAATACGGTACATCAACAAGGGAATGATGATTCCTCCCACGTCCACCCCAACTACCGCCTGGGTCTGCCACTCTGTTCTGCCGGTCTGTTCTACTATTCTGTGCTGATAATCTGTTGTGCTGGTCTTTTCAGAGGGGGATTGAAGGATGAGTGCTCCCTGTCTCCGGATGACATACCGGATATATGAAGCAGGGAGCGGCAATATGTAGCAGACCCAACCATGCAAATTTGTTGTACAAATCAAATGTAATGAATGCTTTAAAGACAAAGAGCTTGTCTGACTGAACTGTATTTAGTCACAGTAGATATGGGGTGTACAAGGTCTGTAAAAAATCCCTTTGTAAGGTAACGCGATAAATTCAAGTGATTCATAAATGATGGTAACTGAGGGGTGTGCACGGGCTGAACAAACACAACTGTACTGCTTCACATTACCTAAGACCTTCTACCTACCAAACGCATTAAGCTGTTTGTAGATAACAAACGTTGATATCATACATACAGCCGGAAAGACAAACTAAAAGACAACTTAAAATAAAAGTCTACTTCTGTTGATCGTGTCTCCATCACTCTTGGACACAGAGAGACATATGAACACAGAAAAATCAACTTCCTTCTGCAAACTTGGCATCACATCACTCATATCTCATCGCCAAATATAGAGGCCGTTAAGTGTAGGTGACTCACATAATTTCCCAATCATTGTTAATATGTACCGAATTTCTCTGTCCTTTTTTTGAAAACCACGTGTTAACATTCCAATTATGTTCAACAGACTGGAGCTGGAAGCATTAACACTAGTGCACTCGAGTTGACCCTCCTCCCCCACACACACACACACACACACACACACACACACACTCACACACACACACACACACGCACGCACGCACACACACTCACACACTCACACACACACACACACACACACACACACACACACACACACACACACTCACACTCACACACACACACACACACACACACACACACACACACACACACACACACACACACACACACACACACACACACACACACACACACACACACACACACACACACACACACACAAACACACGCACACGCACACACACTCACAGAGATGCACACACACGCACACGCACACGCACACACACTCACAGAGATGCACACACACGCACACGCACTCGCACTCGCACACGCACACACACTCACTCACACACACACACACACACACACACACACTCACACGCGCGCGCGCACGCGCACACACACACACACACACACACTCACGCAGGCACGCAGGCACGCACGCACGCACGCACGCACGCAGGCACGCACGCACGCACGCACACACACACACACACACACACACACTCACACACACTCACACAGGCACGCAGGCACGCACACACACACACACACACACACACACACACGCACACACGCACACACGCTCGCACACACACACACACACACACACGCACACACACACACGCACACACACACACACACACACACACGCAGGGACACACACACACACACGCAGGCACGCACGCACACACACACGCACGCACGCACACATGCACACAATACAATACACACACACACACACACACACAGGGGGTAGAAGGAGTGACCAGTGAGGCGAAGTGACGCCCGCCTTGTCACTGCAGTGAGGTGTGACAGCTGTATATAAAGGCACACACACATTCTCTCCCACATGCCTACACACACACACACACACACACACACACACACACACACATAGCGGATACAAGCACCGTAAGACAAACATTTCCTAACACTTATCGTGGAATACTTCATATTATCAGGATTCTACTCGTGGTGAATGGGCTACCACGGCAACACAATCAGGTAAAGTCAATTACAAAGTTACCTCTATATCAGGTGTGGTGCTTGGTTATGTAAATATTTATCTTCATTTGAAATAAAGAGAGGTTTCATTCAGTTTCCCACATTTCTATACTCTCCTTTTTGGGCATATAAATATATAGAACTGTATATTTTGATACTGTTTCTCTTTTTCGTTTATTTTGCGTGTTACTTTACACACCTGTCTCGCACAGTTATATATTTATCTTTATGCTCCGTCTTTTCCTCCCTCATTCTTTCCTCACACCCACATCTCTCTCTCTCTCTCCTCCCTCCATTGCTTCACACTTTTTTTCCTTCATTCCTTGTCTTTTTCTCGTTCTTTCTCTCAGGTGTTTCCATTTAAGTGTATCAGCTCGTTTGGAGAGGTGAGCCAGGTGACGCTCCGACCATCTCTCTCTCAGACACCACAGAGAGAGGAGCTGGACCCAAGAAACAACAAGAAACAAAACAACACAATTTAGACAGAGAGACAGAGAGCGATTGGGAGAGAAAGAGAGAGAAAGAGGTAGAGAGAGAGACAGGGAGAGAGAGAGAGAGAAAAAGGTAGAGAGAGAGAGAAAGGGAGAGAGAGAAACAGTACAAAAAAAGAGGAAAGGGAGAGTGAGAGGGTTGATTTCTGAGGAAGACAGACACATCTATAAAGAGGGAGACAGGAAGTCCTTATAAAGTTTCAGTCCTCCTCGACCATGAAGCCTTCCTGCCTCCTGGTGGCGATGTTCTTCGCTGCGATTGGCTCCTCCCACAGCTTCAACCCCCTCCTTTCACTGGACGGGGAGTCTCTCACTCACCGTGACATCACACAGAGGGCGGTGCTCAGGAAGACGGCGGAGGTGTGTCGCGCTCTCGCTGCGGTCGAGGGGCGGGACTTCAGTTTGACCGTGAGTCACATGATCTGGAACCTTTTCTCACTCCCCCCCTCGTTCCACCTTCCCCCCCTCCCTCGTTCCACCTTCCCCCCCCTCCCTCGTTCCACCTTCCTCCCCCCCTCCCTCGTTCCACCTTCCCCCCCCTCCCTCGTTCCACCTTCCCCCCCCTCCCTCGTTCCACATCCCTCCCCCGTTCCACATCCCCCCCTCACCCATTCCACCTCCCCCCCTCCCTCATTCCATCTTCCTCCCACCCTCCCTCATTCCACCTTTCTCTCGCCCTCCCTCGTTCCACCTTTCTCTCGCCCTCCCCGTTCCACTTTTCTGTCCCCCCCCCCCCCCGTTCCACCTTCCTCCCGCCCAAATATTGTCTCTATGTCCTACCTCCTTTTCCACCTTTGTCTCTTCACTTCCCATGCCCATATATGTCTCTTCACTTCCCATGCCCATATATGTCTCTTCACTTCCCATGCCCATATAAGTCTCTTCACTTCCCATGCCCATATATGTCTCTTCACTGCCCATGCCCATATATGTCTCTTCCTCTCTGTTTTCTCCTCATTACACCCCTGTCTCACCCCTTTGTTTATGACTTACCCGTGTTTTTCAAAGCGTGCTCCTTGATGAACTAGTCTGACTTCTGTCCCTCCCTCCCCTCCCCCCCTCTCCAGATCAGTGACAGCCTGTCGGCGAATCAAGTCCAGAGGGCGTGTTCCTCGGGTGGCTCCGCCCCTTCGGTCCTTTCCTCCGTCTGGTTCCAGACCGCCATCGCTAAGATGTATCTTAGCAACGCGGCCGTGGACGTGGTGTTTCTCCTGAGCCCACCGCATCACTTCGACGACGAGACGTTCCACAGTGGGCGGGAACTCATCACGGCAGGTACCGTGGGATTGGTCGGAGTGGTTGGAACAAGATGTCAATCTTTTCCTTCTGTTCATTCATTCACTGTTTTTTACTGATATATATTTTTTTATTTCTGTCATTTTTTACATAAGTCTGGCTACTTTATTTTCTCTGCAAGCTTGAATTTTCTTACACAATACTTATTCTTAGTAATATTCATTAATGTTTTGCCTGTACTTAATTATACTATATTCTAGAAACATATATTCAATAAATTTTATTTCCCTGCACATATTTAATTATATTCAATTCAACTGATATGAACATTTGTGCCTATTTGCATGGTAGGAGTGTCTGCGGTCAAAGCCAGTGTTAAACTGGAGAGTTTCATCTCCGCTCGGCTGAGGTTAGGACAAATCCTACACACTCTGCAGGTGAGGGAGTCAACGAAGGAACAAAGATCACCATGATGATATTGACGCTTTTAACTTGCTTACACGCATAATAGATTAAGAGATTTGAATGTTGT